>RJWK010039900.1:0-20194 GCA_004363435.1 Platanista minor | reverse complement strand
TATTACTTAGCCATAAAAAGGAATGAAATTGAGTCATTTGTTGAGACGTGGATGGATCTAGAGACTGTCATACAGAGTGAAGTAAGTCAGAAAGAGAAAAACAAATATTGTATATTAACGCATGTATGTGGAACCTAGAAAAATGGTACAGATGAACTGGTTTGCAGGGCAGAAGTTGAGACACAGATGTAGAGAACAAACGCACGGACACCAAGTGGGGGAAAGCTGTGGTGGTTGGGGATGGTGGTGTGCTGAATTGGGTGATTGGGATTGACATGTATACACTGATGTGTATAAAATAGATGACTAATAAGAAGCTGCTGTATAAAAAAATAAATTAAATTAAATTTAAAAAAAACTACAATGAGGTATCACCTCATACTGGTCAGAATGGTCATCATCAGAAAATCTATAAACAATAAATGCTGGAGAGGGTGTGGAGAAGAGGGAAACCTCCTGCACTGTTGGTGGGAATGTAAATTGATACAGTCACTATGGAGAACAATATGGAGGTCCCTTAAAAAACTAAAGATAGAATTACCATATGATCCAGCAATCCCACTACTGGGCATATACCCAGAGAAAACCATAATTCAAAAAGACACATGCACCCCAATGTTCATTGCAGCACTATTTACAATAGCCAGGTCATGGAAGCAACCTAAGGGCCCATTGACAGACGAATGGATAAAGAAGATGTGGTACATATATACAGTGGAATATTACTCAGCCATAAAAAGGAATGAAATTGGGTCATTTGTTGAGACGTGGATGGATCTAGAGACTGTCATACAGAGTGAAGTAAGTCAGAAAGAGAAAAACAAATATCGTATATTAACGCATATATGTGGAATCTAGAAAAATGGAACAGATGAACCGGTTTGCAAGGCAGAAATAGAGACACAGATGTAGAGAATAAACATATGGACACCAAGGGGGTAAAAGCGATAGACAGGGGGATGGTGGTGGTGAATTGGGAGATTGGGATTGACATATATACACTAATATGCATAAAATAGGTAACTAATAAGAACCTGCTGTATAAAAAATAAATTAATTAAATTAAATTAAAAAAAAAAAGGACCACCCCTTACCCAACCCCAGACAAATGGGAAGGGTGGATTTCTCATGTTCATAGTGCTGAGGGGACCCAAAGCATCACACTCTGCAGCTCTTGATCTGAAGGAGCGTACAATCCAAACAAACATCAGTTTGAGAGATATCACTAGGTAGTGAAGAATGGAGGCCATAAGAATGATAGAGGTTGCGTTTTCAAACCATGGTCATTGGTGGATCATGAAAGCAAACTTAGCGAGTGGTAGATGTGATCAGGATCTTTTTGTAAACAGTAGAATAGAATGAAAAATAATGAAGCTTGCGGCACACATTTCAAATACTGCTGTGTGAAACTTTTCTTTTTCAGTTATATATCAAGTTGCATGTGTTTTGGTCATGATATAAAATATATTTATTACTGTGGATTATAGACATAAAGTTGAAAACAACTGACTTCATAGGAAAGAGTGATCAATGTACTAGTGAGCAGCCAGGGAAAAATACCTCAAAAATACAGGACCCAGCACAGAGTAGGTGCTCCAAAAATGTTTATTGAGGATGTGCATGCTATAGGACTTTATAAATTTATTTAGTTATTGGTTTTTTTATTTTTGGCTGCGTTGGGTCTTTGTTTCAGTGTGCAGGCTTCTCGTTGCAGTGCACAGGCTTCTCATTGCAGTGGCTTCTCTTGTTGTGGAGCACAGGCTATATGCACGTGGGCTCAGTAGTTGTGGCTTGCAGGCTCTAGAAGCCCAGGCTCAGTAGTTGTGGCACGTGGGCTTAGTAGTTGTGGCTTGCGGGCTCTAGAGCGCAGGCTCAGTAGTTGTGGCGCATGGGCTTAGTTGCTCTGCGGCATATGGGATCTTCCTGGACCAGGGCTCGAACCCATGTCCCCTGCATTGGCAGGCAGATTCTTAACCACTGCACCACCAGGGAAGTCCCCTATAGGACTTTAAGAGAAGACAAATAAAGCAAACTCAAAGGCCCTAACTAGCGAGGGGAAATTCTTGGGATCAAATGTGCGGGCTGCTCAGGCAGTGCATCTTGCATCTGGGATCCGTCCACTTTGCGCCAAGGCCATTGCTGCCATTCTGATGTAGGTCCTTGTCATCTCTGGTCTGGACTCTAGCAAAGGTCCCTAAACTGGTATTCCTTCTTCTCCTCTAGCTCTCTGTACCAGGAAGTAGTGTGTTCAGCTGTAACAGGAATCCCTACCTCAGTGGTTTAAATAAGTAGGGATTTATTATTCACATGTAACAAAAAGTCTGGATGTAGACTGACCAGAGCTTATGTAGCAGCTCAGGGGTGTGATCTGAAAACCAAGCTGTTTCTATCTGCCTGCTCTATATCTTTAGCATGAAACCTTCATCCTCGTGGTTGCAAGATGACTGCTGTACCTCCAGGCATTGTATCCTTTTCCCAGATAGGAAGAAGAAGAAAGAGTGTAGGATAAAGGAACATACCTTTTTTCAGTAAAGCAATAGCCTCCCCTGAGACTATTGAAGCCCACTCAGTAGACTTCCAAATTATATCTCTTTAGCCACTTATACTGTCACATGGCCTCCCAAGAGGTTCCCTGTGCCAAGGGAAACAGTCAATTTTGCATTTTTGACTGAACACATTGAAGCCTTGAACAAAAAACAGGGTTTTGTTAATTTAAAAAAATGATGTCTAGAAGCATTGTGTACATCCCCTTTAATATAGCCCTTGCTTCTAATCTTTCGATGGTTTTCCATTGCTCTTAAGAGCAAATCTGAAATCCTTAATGTTGCCATTATGGACTGAATAGTGTTCCCCCCGTCCCAGTTCATATGTTCATATAACTAAAAGATAAACTAAGGTATATTAAAAATTTTAAGAGTTTATTTGAGCAAAAATCAATTCGAACTGGGCAGCAGCCAATGTGGCAGATAGAAAGGAGCTCCAAGGAGCTGTACAAAATGAAAGACTTTTATAGCCAGAAGGGAACAGGATCAAGGAAATTATACTAGGCAAAAAAGCGGGTTAGTTATTGTAAGGTCACTTTCCTTTAGGGGATGACACGGGTCTCTTGGGCAGATTATCTAACTAGTGCTGATCAGACAATTCCTGATTGACTGGTTTAAGATTCCATTTCTGGGAGAGCCGAAACTGTAATTAAGTCTCAGTTTGATGACATGGGGCTTAGTATAAGCAACTCCACTTTGGGCCTGTTGTTTGTTTGTTTTTTGCGGTACGCGGGCCTCTCACTGTTGTGGCCTTTCCCATTGCGGAGCACAGGCTCCGGACGCGCAGGCTCAGCGGCCATGGCTCACGGGCCCAGCCGCTCCGCGGCATGTGGGATCCTCCCGGAACGGGGCACGAACCCGTGTCCCCTGCATCGGCAGGCGGACTCTCAACCACTGCGCCACCAGGGAAGCCCTGTTGTTTGTTTTTTAACATCCCACTACTTCAGAATGTAACTGTATCTGGAGATAGGGCCTTTAAAGAGGTAATTAAGTTAAAATGCCTTTAGGGTGGGCCATAATCAAATCTGACTAGTGTCCTTATAAGAAGAGATTAGAACATACAGAGACACCAGGGATGCATGGGCACAGAGGAAAAGCCATGTGAGAACACAGAGAAGGCAGCCACCTGCAAACCAAGGAGAGATGCCTCAGGAGAAAGCACACTGACAACACCTTGATCTTAGTCTTCCAGCCTCCATTTCTCCACTGTGAGAAATAAATTTCTGTTGTTGAAGCCACCTAGTCTGTGCTATTTTGTTATGGTAGCCTGTGATATTGTGATTTATAATAAGAACTATATATTTGGTTTTCCTCCGCTTGCTAGCACAGACCTCCTAAAACCCTTGGAATTTTCAAAGTGATGAGAGCAATAAAGGTGTCTTTTGTTATGTTAATAAAGTGACTTTTGGAAAGCTCCTAGGAAATTTAAGGATCTGGGCTGGTTGCCAGGTGAACCAACCAAGGGATTAGAGGACTGGAAATTTCAGTCCTCCAAAGAGGGGAGAGGGGTTGAAGATTGAGTTCAATCACCAAAGGCCCATAATTTAATCAATCTTGCCTATGTAATGAAGCCTCCGTAAAAACCCAAAAGGACTCAGTTCAGAGAGCTTCTGAGTTGGTGAACACATGGAAATGCAGGGAGAGTGTTGCTGCCAGAGAGCATGGAAGCTCCTTCCCACTTCCCACATACCTTGCCCTAAGCATCTCTTCCATCTGGCTGTTCTTGAGTTATATCCTTTTATAATAAAGCAGCAATCTAGTAAGTAAAATGTTTCTCAGTGTTCTGTGAATTGTTCGAGCAAATTAATTGAACCTGGGGGAGGGGGGTGCATCTTGTAAGACTAAGCCCTTAACCTGTAGGATCTAAGCCTATCTCCAGGTAGACAGTGTCACAATTGAGTTACTCGCTTCATGGTATAGAAAAAACGAAACAAAACTCACATATCCTAGGCCCTAGCAAACTAAGACAGTTCCTTAAAAGAGCTGAGCATGATCTGGATGCCCACTAACCTTGGGCTCCCTCCAGTGCCACTCTCCCTTGCTTACTACCTTCCAGACAAGCTGGGCTTCTTTAGTTACTAGAACAGGTGAGTCCTGTTCCAGACTCTGGACCTTTGCATGCACTGTTCCTTCTCCCTAGAGCTCTGTTCCCCTGCTTTTCTTTTTTTTTTTAACTTATCTTTGGCTGCGTTGGGTCTTCATTGCTGTACGCGGACTTTCTCTAGTTGCGGTGAGCAAGGGCTACTCTTCATTGCAGTGTGCGGGCTTCTCATTGCGATGGCTTCTCTTGTTGCGGAGCATGGGCTCTAGGCACGCGGGCTTCAGTAGTTGTGGCTTGCGGGCTCAGTAGTTGTGGCTCACAGGCTCTAGAGCGCAGGCTCAGTAGTTGTGGCTCACAGGCTCTAGAGCGCAGGCTCAGTAGTTGTGGCTCATGGGCTTAGGTGCTCCGTGGCATGTGGGATCTTCCCGAACCAGGGATCGAACTCTTGTCCCCTGCATTGGAAGGTGGATTCTTAACCACTGCACCACCAGGGAAGCCCTGTTCCCCTGCTCCCCTGACCAACCTCTTGTCCCACAGGTCTCATAAATCTTATGAAAGGTTATTATGATTTATAATAATTTTGTTTGTTTACTTTTGTCATGTTCTTTATCTTTTCCAGTAGAGGACCTCAAGCTTCATCAGGGCAGGAAGATGTCTAGTTCCTACTTGTGTCCCTATGGCCTAGCACATCCTATACCTTCCACAAATAATTTTTGAAAGAGTGAATAGGATGCATGTTATCTGATATTTTCTGTTGGTTAAATTTATTTTTAACTATGTGTGGAATGAGAGGAGGAAGAGCAAGTCTGGCCTTTTCGGATGGAGGATGGGTAGCAGTTGGATAATCACCACCCACAAATATGCTCCTGGGGTTTTGGGGGAGAGTGGCACTCTCCTGCTTCCTTTAAGCCATTTAACACCTTTTACTGACCTCATCGGCATGGAGTGAAGATGATCTTCCAAGCAGTTTGCTTGTTAGTGGTTCTAGTAACAACTTGGTGAAGGAAGAGGTTAGAAGTAATCATGTGACCTAAAGTTGGTCAGAATCTCATCAGCTACAGTGCATCCATTTCCAACTCTAAGCCAAACTCAACCTAGTTCATTAAATGAAGACATCCAAATATATTCAAATTCTTATGTGTTCCCTTTGTAACAATCCAGCAACAAAACACAAAACCCAAGCTATTTTTTTTTTTTTTTTTTTTTTTTTGCGGTATGCGGGCCTCTCACTGCTGTGACCTCTCCCGTTGCGGAGCACAGGCTCCGGACGCGCAGGCTCAGCGGCCATGGCTCACGGGCCCAGCCGCTCTGCGGCATGTGGGATCCTCCCGGACCGGGGCACGAACCCGCGTCCCCTGCATCGGCAGGCGGACTCTCAACCACTGCGCCACCAGGGAAGCCCCCAAGCTATTTTTATAAGTTTTGTAGAAGGGACGATTATTCCAATCATCACATATCACAAAGGCTGAATGTTCCACAGAGGACTATCAAATGGAAATTGGAATCTACTCCAAGTCTCTAACACTGAGCCAGAAGTAAAAAGAGTCTGTTATAGGGACCTCCCTGGTGCCGCAGTGGTTAAGAATCCACCTGCCGATGCTGGGGACATGGGTTCGATCCGTGGCCCAGGAAGATCCCACATGCTGTGGAGCAACTAAGCCCGTGTGCCACAACTACTGAGCCTGCGCTCTAGAGCCCGTGAGCTGCAACTACTGAGCCCATGTGCCTAGAGCCCGTGCTCCGCAACAAGAGAAGCCACCACAAGGAGAAGCCCGCACACCGCAATGAACAGTAGCCCCCGCTTACCGCAACTAGAGAGAGTCCGCGTGCAGCAACGAACACCCAACACACCTAAAAAAAAAGAAAAAGAATCTGTTAGAGTCTCTACATCTAAGGTGAAGTCTAAGGTGAAATCTTAAGATTCAGGGCAGTGATTGCCCTGCCTCAGCCAGCCATAAATATCTCCTGGTCTGAAAAACTCATGCCTGCCAGATTGTTGGAACAATGCAATATTATTTCAAAACATCCATGATTATGCAAATGCATAGAGACTAATTAAAAATAAGGATATAATAAGAGTTACTGGAGTTCCATTAATAAAATCTACCTCAAGGGACTTCCCTGGGGGTCCAGCGGTTAAGACTCTGTACTCCCAAAGCAGGAGGCACGGGTTTGATCGCTGGTCAGGGAGCTAAGATACCACATGCCATGTGGCCGAAAACTAAACTAAAATAAATTTTTTTAATTTAAAAAAAATGTTTAAATAAATAAATAAATAGATAGATAAAATCTACCCCAAAAGGTATTCTGTCCCAAAGGTTTCTGAGCCCCTGAACATGTTGAAAGGGAGCAAAAATACTACGTTTGCATGTTTCTGCTAACTGAATAAAATGTGGACAGAGTTGGCTAATCCTCTCAATAATTAAATCAGGGCTTTTCCTCTAAAAGAAATCCAAATATTAGCTTTCCCTTTTTCTCATTTTATAATCATAGGTGTGCCTTATTTTAAAAGACATTGTGTTCCTGGAAGGATGTATGCAAACAATACTTTTAGAAATGAAATCATATAACATCTAAAGATGCCAACTATTTTAGGGCTCCTTATCCTGAATTTTAAAAAAAATTAATAAATGTGTTTGCAATGAAAATATTCACTTTCTAATTCTTCCATCTTTGTAAAAGTAGATTTTAGAGGCTCACATTTGTTTATCTGTAGAGTATAAAAAGGATTATAGGGCTTCCCTGGTGGTGCAGTGGTTAAGAATCCGCCTGCCAATGCAGGGGACATGGGTTTGAACCCTGGTCCAGGAAGATCCCACATGCCGCGAAGCAACTAAGCCTGTGTGCCACAACTACTGAGCCTGCGCTCTAGAGCCCATGAGCCACAACTAGTGAGCCCATGTGCCACAACTACTGAAGCTCGCATGCCTAGAGCCTGTGCTCTGCAACAGGAGAAGCCACCACAATGAGAAGCCCATGCACCGCAACAAAGAGTAGCCCCTGCTTGCCACAACTAGAGAAAACCCACGTGCAGCAATGAAGACCCAATGCAGCCAAAAATAAATAAATAAATTTATTAAAAAAAAAAAAAAAGAAAGGATTATACACCATGATCAAACAGGATTTATCCCAGGAATGCAAGATTGGCTTTTAACATCCAACAGTCAATTAATGTATTACATCGCATTAATAGAATAAAGGCCAAACCCCACAGGATCATCATAATAGATGCAGAAAAATCATTTAACAAAATTCAAGACCCCTTCATGATAAAAACACTCAACAAGGTAGGAAATGTCTTCAACCTGATATAAAGCATGTACAAAAAAGGAAATGTCTTCAACCTGATATAGAAGGAAATGTCTTCAACCTGATATAAAGCATCTACAAAAAACCCACAGCTAACATCAAATTAATGGTGAAAGACTGGCTACTTTCCCTCTAAGATGAGGAGCAAGACCATCGTGTCTGCTCTCCCCATTTCTAATCATCATTGTGTGGGACATTCTAGCCAGGGCAATTAGGCAACAATAAGAAATAGAAGAGGGACTTCCCTGGTGGTTCAGTGGGTAAGACTCCTCGCTCCCAATGCAGGGGGCCTGGGTTTGATCCCTGGTCAGGGAACTAGTTCCCACATGCATGCTGCAGCTAAGAAGGCCACGTGCCACAACAAAGACCTGGTGCAGCCAAAATAAATAAATATTAAAAAAAAAAAAAAAAAAAAAAAAAAAAAAAAAAAAAAAAAAAAAAAAAAAAAAAAAAAAAGAAATAGAAGCCATCCAGATTGGAAAGGAGGAAATGAAATAAAGAATTCCACTTACAATAGCATCAGAAAGAATAAATACTTAGTACTAATTTTAACAAAAGACGTACAAGGCTTTTACACTAAAAAACTACAAAACAGCATTGAAAGAAATTTAAAAAGGCCTACATAAATGGAAAGATATCTCATGTTCATGGATTGGAAAACTTTAAATTGTTTAGATGGAAATATTCCTCAAGTTGATTTACAGTTTCAAAGTAATCCCTATCAAAATCACAGCTGACTTCTTTGCAGAAATTGGCAGCTGATCCTAAAATTCATGTGAAAATTCAAGAGACCCAGGATAGCCAAAATAATTTTGAAAAAGAACAAAATTTGAGGACTCATATTTCTCCATTTCAAAACTCACTACAAAGCTACAGTAATCAAGACAGTATGGTACTGGAATAAGGACAAGCATATAGGTCAATGGAATAGAACAGAGAGCCCAGAAATAAACCCTTCTATTTACTATAAATTGATTTTTGACTAGGATGCAAAACTATTCAATTAGGAAAGAACAGTCTTTTCAACAAATGGTGCAGGGCCACTGGATATCTATATGCAAAAGAATGAATTTGGGCCCCCCTCACACCATACAAAAATTAACTCAAAATCAAAGACCTGGGCTTCCCTGGTGGCGCAGTGGTTGACAGTCCGCCTGCTGATGCAGGGCACACAGGTTCGTTCCCCGGTCCAGGAAGATCCCACATGTCACGGAGCGGCTGGGCCCGTGAGCCATGGCCACTGAGCCTGTGCGTCTGGAGCCTGTGCTCTGCAATGGGAGAGGCTACAACAGTGAGAGGCCTGCGTACTGCAAAAAAAAAAAAAAAAAAAGACTCCAAGTCATTTCAATCAGCCTGGTGCTTTCCATACCTCATCTCACCCACCTTGAGGTTAGGATAGGCCTATGGAGCACCACTTCTCAACCATGATGGCTCTGCTCTTCTCAGTTTCTAAGCATGGAAATCAGATAAGAATTCTGCCAGCTACCATTGTACCACTTGCCTTATCAGGCCCCCTTTAAAAAAATTATTTGTCCTACTACTACTACTACTAGTACTACTACTACTAGTACTACTAGTACTAGTACTACTACTACTACTACTACCACCACCACAAAACAAAATAAAGCCTCATTTATTTTCTTTGCATTTCTCGAAAAATGCTGGGAACTAACACTTCTAACACTACTTAGAGAACCATAACACTAATTGGTATTGCCAATGGTTTTGCCTGTCTTTAATTGGGTCCTTGTCCTTTTTTTTTTTTTTTTTTTTTTTTTTGCGGTACGCAGGCCTCTCATTGTTGTAGCCTCTACCGTTGTGGAGCACAGGTTCTGGACGCGCAGGCTCAGCGGCCACGGCTCACGGGCCCAGCCGCTCCGCGGCACGTGGGATCTTCCCGGATCGGGGCACGAACCCGCGTCCCCTGCATCGGCAGGCGGACTCTCAACCACTGCGCCATCAGGGAAGCCCTTTTTTCTTTTTTAATATTTATTTATTTTTGGCAGCATTGGGTCTTCGTTGCCGCATGTGGGCTTTTTCTGTTGTGGCAAGTGGGGGATACTCTTCATTGCGGTGTGTGGGCTTCTCATTGCAGTGGTTTCTCTTGTTGCAGAGCATGGGCTCTAGGTGCACGGGCTTCAGTAGTTGTGGCTCACGCGCTCTAGAGTGCAAGCTCAGTAGTTGTGGCGCACGGGCTTAAGTTGCTCCACAGCATGTGGGATCTTCCTGGACCAGGGCTCGAACCCGTGTTCCCTGCATTGGCAGGCAGACTCTTTAACCACTGCGCCACCAGGGAAGCCCTGTCAGTTTAAGGCCACAACTTTCGACCCCAACACTGCACTACCTGCTGTCCCTCTCTCCCACATATTCCACTTTTGAGGAGCTCCTAGTCACTTGAGCATTGTTTATTGATTTTTCAAGATTCAGTTTAATCCTTCCCCAAGGTCTCCCTATACAAAGGAAGGTTCTGGGCATAAAATTCAGACACATTTGTGACACAGACTAGCTTTAAGTAGTGAGTCAAATGGATGGAAATGGGGCTTAAGGGGACAGCAATGAATTCTCATGCTCTTTCCCACAGTGCCATAAACCCTAGGGCTGCCTCTGAGTGCCAAGCCAGAGGCCCTGTTGCAGGTTGTCATCTAAAGTGATATCTCTACTCAGGTCACCTTGCCATCTGCTTTGTCAGCTGACTCTGGGGAACTAGCTAAGGGACTGAGAAAATAAACTTCTCAAGTTGATGGGTGTGAATCTTCCAAGTCCATTTCAGATGTACCCATTAAATAGGTTGTGCTTTGCCCTCCAGGAACCTCTTTCTGAGCTAGCTTGCAGTGTTTGAGAGGGACAAAGGAGATCCCTGAACACAGTCTCTGCTTAAGCTCAACTCTACCTCTGGTTACAGGTCCTTTCCCCTCATCTGGCATCCAGAGCCAGCACCTCTGCAGCTCTGGGTTCCAGCTTAGCCAGAGGGCGTGCCTCACAGATCCAACATCTGCCACTCTGCTTCTAGCTGAGCCCGTTTTGAGCTTGAGGAATCAATCCCAATCCAGTAAAAGACTTAAAAGCTCCAGGGCTTTGATCTTTGCTTGGCAAAAGCCTTACCTGCTGAGTTCTAGACGCTTTGTCATTTCCTTTTTTAACCTTCTTTCATCTAGGCCTCAACCCCACTAAGTAGCAGGTGCCTGCCCAGCACCAGACCCTTCTCCCTGTGTTTAGAACCTATTTTCTGATGCTCAGAGTGTGAAGGGTCGGCGTGCGGGGTGAGAATGCGTTGGGGAAGGGAGGAGGGAAGTTGTTTGAAGGAAGCAGCAGAACAAGAACAAAATTAAAATGCATGTTGGTTATCTAGAACATGGTTGGCCATGTTCTAAAACTTTTTCCCTAAAGGTTTTGAATTGGAAAAAGTGCAAAAATGGCTCCAGTTCAACCAAGGCAGTCAAACTTTCTAACATGGCCTAACATGGTCCACTTACAGGAAACTCAGTGTTTATCTTTGCTGATTTTAAACTTGAACCACTCACGTTGTTGGTATGAGGAAAACAACATATATTTAATTTAAAAGCAAATTGACTTTCTTCTCACAGCTGGCATAAACCTCAAGCCAGCAAGCCTAATTTATCTTCTTGTTTACAGTAGTTATTTTAAGGGATATGAATAATATTCTATACAATTTCATAATGTATATATATACTAGGATATATTTGCCTTTCATGCAATTATGGGATGTTTTGACCACTTCTATGATCTATTAAAAGTGCACTAAGGACATGATAAAGACCCTGTATTTTTGTAGGCTCTTCATTTTATAATGGACAAAGTACCGATACCTGAAATTCCATTAAAAAACAAACCTTCTTCTCTTCTTGGTCAAATTTAGCAGTGGTTTTAGTGATTTTAACTTCTTCCATTTTAAAGCTTCTGTGAATCCTTTCCTGGCCTCACCCTTGGGTAGGGGGGAGGAGAAGTGGCTAAAAATATAAATGAAAGGAAGGAGAGATCAGAAGCAGCTAATCAGATAATTGAAAACTGACTTGGGCTAAGTTCTTTTTTGCCCTCTTTCTTTATTGATTTGGGTAATAACATCTCTACTTTGGATTATGTTCAATACCAAGGAAACAAATAGAATTTAAGTTATTAAAAGGAATCAGATTTCATGAAATCATATATAGCTTGGTATTACTATTAGCAGGCTAAAAAATAGGAAAAATACAAAGGGAACAAAAGATGCCCACCAAACTGAGACAGTATCTTGAAACCGAAAAATGAGGCAGGCCACTCCATATAATGAGTGGATCCGCTTATTATAAGGTAGTTTACTCACAGGGTGGGATAGGGTGGATGACATCCAGAAGCATTCATAACCGCCACTGCGAGAATTTTATAGTTAACCTGGGGTATGAGGGTACGTGCTTGGAAACAGGAAGTGAATTCCAAAGTCCAGATTTATGAACGGGTAACTAGTCTCATGGGCGCCGGGAATACGTCAGCGAAGCTCTTCATTATTGTTTGGAGACTAACAGCACAGGGGCCACCTGGACCTAATGGTCATTAAACAACATCTATTAACTACAAAGCCCCTGACAACAGAGATTTACTACACAGTACGGCGCTAGGTAGGGTCAGTTGAAGGACGGGAGGAACTGAACAGGCCCAAGATGGCATCAGTTACGCTAACAGCCATACAGTGTGGCAGGGTCCTTCCTGTAAGTGGCTGGTGAAAAGGACCCATGGCTCTGCCTCCTGAATCTGCCTACCTTCATTATGGCTAGCTGGACCAGCCAGGGGTCACACATTGGGTAAGGGCTGTGCATCCATCATTTCCTTGTTTTTTGTCTGCATTGGATCTTTGTTGCTGCGCACAGGCTTTCTCTAGCTGTGGCAAGTGGGGGCTACTCTTCGTTGCACTGTGTGGGCTTCTCATTGCAGTGGCTTCTCTTGTTGCACAGGACAGGCTCAAGGTGCGTGGGCTTCAGTACTTGTGGCTCACGCGCTCTAGACAGCAGGCTCAGTAGTTGTGGTGCATGGGCTTAGGTGCTCCGCGGCATGTGGGATCTTCCCGGACCAGGGCTCAAACCCATGTCCCCTGCATTGGCACGCGGATTCTTAACCATTGCGCCACCAGAGAAGTCCTGCATCCATCATTTCTGATGCCCCTTTCATGACGCCCCTTCTCCCCAACTATTGTCCATTGTCCATCTACTTGCAGATGGCAGGATATGAATCATTTTAATTTAGCCCTCTCTCCCCATTTAGACATATAATGCAAATGCCTACTTCCGATCTAAAACCGTGTTGTCTTTGGTTAAGTGTATAATCAAGTAACAAGTGTAAATGAGTGATACCAGCTCCCTCCTTTTTGAGAGACTATTAGCCAGGAAAGGGCTGCGGAGAAGGAAAGCTAAGGAATGGGTTTACAAGAGAAGGGAAAGGAAAAAAAAAGTAAAACTGAGGTTCCAGCTTTTAGCAAACTCACATAAACGCATGCACACATAGACATGGAGGAGCTCCTCGACATGGAATTGAAAACAAAAGCATTTCTACTTTACATAACACATCATGGTTTATGTATGTTTGTACTTTTACAGCATAATTGGCTTGTGCTTGTATAAAGGAGCCTCTTTGCCAGGGACTCAGTTAAGGAAACTAAATTGTACATTTCGGGAAAACAAGTTTGCAGTACTAGGAGTAGGAAGCAGAAAGCTTTCCCCCATTTTCCTAGGCACAGGGCCAGTCTTCAAGAAAATTTCAAAATAAGCTGTTTGGCTTTGGCTTACTGCTACTCTGTATGCAAACACCCAGGGCCTTCATGGGACCTTTAGCTACCTACGGCTACCCAGTACCCTAAAATGTCATGTGCCTTAACTTATCTAATCTCCCCTTTCTCACTTCAACCCTTATCAAAACTTCCTTTCTCCCAAAGAAGAGGAATAGGGCTCCATTTAGTAGCAGAATCTCTTAAAATAATCAATAGTAAGGTCATTATGTCAATGATCAGGTAGGGACATCTCAGAGATCTGTTTTAAGACACAGAGCTTAAAATCTTAAAATTAATCTCTAACTGGTAGAATTTCAGGTAAATCAACAGGAAAGTAAAAAAATATAAGTCAGGTTGTATGTATATGCTGGGAGATGGGGTCAACTTTCCAGGTAGCTCATACTGAGCATGTATACAGTTACTTTGGACCATTTCTACTTTCCATAACTTCCTCCCTTTATCTAAAGCTTAACCCAAAATTCTCTAAAATACCAATGATTGGTCTGGAGATCCCGCCTCACTCACCCACCCAATGAGACAGGAGACTTTGTAGGGGGTAGGCATAGGGAAATGTCACACCACAGAGAGAAAACGGCATACCAGGGTGTAATGTCTCCAGTAAGAGCCTAACTTTCAACCTAATACTAGTATGCTACTGTTCACAATGTATATAATATATAATTTAGGTATATTATCAAGTTATAAAAATATACAATAAAACCTTACAAGAAACTCTGAAATAATTGATGCTTGATAATTCTAAGTAAAGACTACAATAAAAATGCAGTTATTGGCTATATTCCATCAATCCTTTTTAATTCTCTTTGATTTTTTCTCCTGGTCTTCTGCTTTCCTTTCTGCAGGTCGCTTCTTCAACCCCTTCATTTTCCTGGTTTGTAGTTTGCTTAGGTCTTGCTTCTGCATATGAATTCTTCCATAAGTTGTACCAAAAGTATCATGAGAGACATTTTTCTTCTTCTTTGGCTATGAAACAAGAATATATAAATATATACTTAGTTGGGTCTACTACCATGAACTGGTAAAAATCTAGTATACAACAACTATCGTATTAACAATCTCCATTAGTGAGTACACCTTTAATGATATAGAGTATATAGTCCTACAGCCCTTTCTCCTCAAACACAGGTATAAACAGATCACTCAGAGCTTGTTAAAATGCCAATTCTAATTCAGTAGGACTACGGTGGGATCTGAGAATTCAGCATTTCTAACAATTCTCAGGTAAACTGTCAGACCATACTTTGAGAAGCAACACAACAGACTAACCACTGTCATGCACTGAGAGAATTTCCTGTGTTTAGCTTAAGAATTATAACTATCATTTCAATCTTTATTGGCATTCCAGAGATGCCATTTCTACTTGCTTTTTAAAACCATTCAAAAGTCAAAACACATTTTATGCAAGTATGGGTTACACATCCTATGCTTGAAATACATTTTCACAATGCCTAAAATGAGCCCCATTTTTGCTGAAAACTGGCAGTCTTGACTACCAGGAAGCTCTCAGCAACACCTGATGCCTGGTTTCTACAATTTTATTATTATAGTTGGCTTATTTGCTTCTTCCTCCTTTCTTTGGCTCTGAGAGTCTAATTTTATCTATTTTATTGACCTCTTTATATATGCTCTTCAATATAACATGCCACAAATCCTTTTTTGGAAAGAATTATGGAATATACAAATAAACATAGCACCAATCTACAAGTCATGTACCTTGAGGGCTTTGGGCATTTTCATAGATAACTTATAAAGGTCATCTGATGCTAGGTGTGTCCTCCTCAGAACCAGATCCAATGAGGGTCCCATCTCTTCCAATTCAATCCGAGGTGTTCTGCAGCCAGATTTCTTCAACAGCAACCTTTATGAAATAGCAAAAAAGAAATGTTGCTTTGACTTTGATAAAAGTCCCGCCCCCGGCTAATATTTTTGTTCTAGAAGATTACAGTTCCATAAAATATCATAAAATGTTTAGAAAGGCTAAGCTTAGAGACTTCCCTGGCAGTCCAGTGGTTAAGACTCTGTACTTCCAATGCAGAGGAAATGGGTCTGATCCCTAGTCAGGGAACTAATATCCTAGATGCCGCATGGCATGGCCAAAAAGATTAAAAAAAAAAAAAAAAAAAAAAAGGCTAAGCTTAATACTTTATATATTTAGACCAAGCATTTTCTTTTTCTTTTTTTTTTAAATAAATTTATTTATTTTTGGCTGCACTGGGCCTTCGTTGCCGCTTGCGGGCTTTCTCTAGTTGCAGCGAGCAGGGGATACTCTTTGTTGCGGTGCACGGCTTCTCGTTGCGGTGGCTTCTCTTGTTGCGGAGCACGGGCTCTAGGTGCATGGGCTTCAGTAGTTGTGGTATGTGGGCTCAGGAGTTGTGGCTCACAGGCTCTAGAGTGCAGGCTCAGTAGCTGTGGTGCATGGGCTTAGTTGCTCTGTGGCATGTGGGATAGTCCCACACCAGGGCTCGAACCCGTGTCCCCTGCACTGGCAGGCGGATTCTTAACCACTGAGCCACCAGGGAAGCCCCAAGACCAAGTATTTTCTTTAGTCTACTTATTTCCAAAAAACATAAGAGTATGCAATATTGTTGAGAAACAGCAGGTGATACAGTTCTAAGAAGTGGAATCCTTTGATTTGACTTCTTCATCTTATGCAAGATTTACATGATTATAAAAAAATCTTGGGCTTCCCTGGTGGCGCAGTGGTTGAGAGTCTGCCTGCCGATGCAGGGGACGCGGGTTCGTGCCCCGGTCTGGGAAGATCCCACATGCCGCGGACAGGCTGGGCCCGTGAGCCATGGCCGCTGAGCCTGTGCGTCCGGAGCCTGTGCTCTGCAACGGGAGAGGCCACAACAATGAGAGGCCCACGTACCGCAAAAAACAAACAAACAAACAAACAAAAATCTTAATTGGGTTTTTGAAACATTATATTACATGATTGATTAACAAATTCTTATTTCTCTAAGACCTATTCAGAATCAACTTTTCTCCATAGCACAGACATTTACTGATCTCTATAGATTGGAATGAACTTAATATAACAAAACCACAACTTTCTGGATACCATATGTCCAAATAGCTCTGGATTTGAAAGCATATGAAGGATACAATGGGGAGGACTCACAAATTTTTTTTTGTGTGTGAGAGATACCACAAGAACTGCCCAAAGACCTGAAGGTTATTTGAGTTAAAAGACTCAATTTGTTACTGTGGCCAGATCTCCATACAGGGAAAAAAAGGACTAAATAATAATGTTTTTAAAAGATCAGCCTTTTCACATAAAAGCCGGAGTGTGAAAAGAGGCGACAAGTGACATGAGAGAAGAGAAAGAAAAGAAGAGGAAAGCAGAGTAAAGAATACCCAGGAGAGCAGCAAACACCAGGAAACAGGAGTGAGTGTGCAAAAGCTTGTTAACAGCCCTGCATCACATGAAGACAACCAATCAAAACAGTTCATTCACAGGAGGTGCATTTACCGGCTATGGAAGAGTCATAATACGTTGCATCAGACACAGTAATTTATACTGAATTAAACAAGGCAAAAAAAACCCCCCAAAAACACAACCTACAACCTAGGATATGTAAAGAGCAGAAATGTTAAACACAGAAACAAAAAGATATCTAACATTAAAAGATAAAATAAATATTAGTATGGAGCTTGAAGGGAACAAGCACAGGGAAAAAGAACCTAAACAAGGGTCTTTAGGTCACTCTCCTCACAGTGGTTCCAGGAGAAGAGACCTGAGAGAAGGCCTATCTCAGGCCTACTGAAAGGGAAAACATTTTTAGGAGTTTAAGTTGGCTAACATCATGGCATCTTCCCTAATACCTAATTCACGCATATGGAGGCAGTGACCATTTGATCTTTTATATCACAGGTACTTCTGCAGTTGCATCCACATGTTCAGTACCTCCAAATAAATTATATTTACCATGCTGAACTCATATCAAGATTAAATCTTGGGAATTCCCTGGTGGTCTAGTGGTTAGGACTCCACGATTCCACTGCAGGGGGCACGGGTTCACTCCCTGGTCAGGGAACTAAGATCCCGCATGCTGTATGGCATGGCCAAAAAAAGAAAAGAAAAAGAAAAAAAGGACAAAAAAAGACTGAATCTTGATTAATATCTTGTGTTGAGTAGATTACTTTAAAAAAAAATCAAGGAAATAACATATATAAAATTTCATTGAAAAAATTTTCTACCACTCAAGATGCTAATTTTCAGCTAAATGGAAAACTTGTCAATCCAGAACAGTTCATGTACCTTTTTATTTACGCAAGTGCCCTCCTAACAAAGTAAATCTTTTGAGCAGTATAGAAAAATTTTTCCAAGTAACTACATATAACTACATATGTTACTATCTACTGAAAAATTAAGTTACAGTGCCATACTGCCTGTGTAGATGATCTTATCTTAATCATTTCACTGAGTAAGTTCACTATTCTATTTCTATTTGATAGAAATAAAAGGAAACTTTCTCCAGTTGTCAGTTCTCTTCATAAAGTTTCTTGTGATAGGGCTATCATCTTTTCTTTTTATTAATAGCTTTTAACAGTGAAATCTAGACTCTAAAATCATAGGGACTTCCCTGGTGGTCCATCAGTTAAGACTTTGTACTCCCAGTGCAGGGGGCCTGGGTTCGATCCCTGGAAAGGGGACTAGATCCCGCATGCCACAACTAAAAGATCCCACATGCCTCAACGAAGATCCCGCACACTGCAACTAAGACCTGGTGGGCGGGAGGGAGAGAGGAAAGGAGGAAAGAAGGAAAGGAAGCAAGGAAGGAAGACAGAAAGGGGAAAAGAAGGAAGGAAAGCAGGAAAGAAAGAAAGAACTCAAAGCTTGAAAAAAATCAACTGTTAATCCTTTAAATAAACAGGTTGCTTACTCTTTCTCAGAGGAAATGTATTAACAGAGAATTTATAAAGGATTTTTGTGATGATGCTAAGGAAAATGAAGAGTCTATTAAACATCGACTCCAAAAAACAAAATGAAAACCATTTCCTTTACCCTCAACGCCATCAGAGACACTGCACTTCTTTTTAAAGACAGACATTTTGATTCCAGGCTTTCGTGTCTCCAGCCAAGTATCTATTGCCCAGAACCTTTACACCCCATGTAAATCTCCATTTCAGATCTTAACCTCAAGCTTTGTTTGTTTTGTTTCCCTATAAGCTCTAAATCAAAAGTGACATTCAGTTCTGCAAGACTACACGGTATAAGATGCAGGGACACAAAGACAAACAGAACTCAGTACCTTCCCTCGCAGAGTGGGTTTAGGCTACTAGATATGTTAATTGGTAATTTCTATAATATATTTAAATATGATTTGCCTATTTCTTGAGAAAGACTGGCATCACCACTCTTGTTTAAATTGCAATTTCCTTATTTTTCTCCCTCCTCCCATATCCCTCCTCTCTTCTGTTGACATTGTTTTCATTACTTAACTCCTTGCCTAGAATTTTGTGTTTGCTTTTTAAGGTATGCTAATACTTCCTGTTTTGCATATTTCTCCCCATAAAACCTATCCAATGCCATGGCAATGGCATACGTAGCAGTTACTAAAGATCTTCAGTTTCATATTAATAGCTCTGGCCCTATAGTGAATAAAATTCTCCAAGGAATTAATTATTATAGGATATACAGGAAGGTGCCAGTAACACTATGATTTATTTCCCCCAAAGAGAAAAGGTCAAAGGTTCTATTAATGTAATTCCATGCTCAGAGTTCCTTTCATCCAAGAAGCTCAAAACCATTTTATAAGCCTTACTGATCTTCACAAATTAATGTGTCAATATTAACTACTACCTTTAACCAACTGCCTAAGGGCTGGTTGGAAGAGGGCAGGACACCCAAGAGCAGCCTGTAAGAATGCCTGAGAAGCCACACTAGGTCAGACACACTTCTCTGGCACATTCCCACCTCTATCTGCACCCCTCTCCCTCTCATAAAGGAGAATTATCCGTCTCAGAGGGACCTCAGAATTACCTATATCACTACACTTTGCAAAGGAAAAACAGGGGCCCCTGAGGAGTGACTTGCCCATGTCATGTGGCAAAGCCTGGCACAGAGCCAGGTAACTAGGCTCAGAGGTAGGTGATGCTCATTCCCGGGACCTCTTCCTTCCCCTCCCAAGCAGAGCACAGCCCTTGGAGGCTAAGCTAATCCACATCTAGGGATTTTCCCCAGGAGCACCTCGCTCTCAATCACACTGTCCATTTTCTATTTCAAATCAATAGCTAGCAGGTATTACAGGATATAGATATGAAAACCTGGGATTAAAATTTTACGCTAGGGTTTCTGATCTTAAAAATTCAGATCTTGGGCTTCCCTGGTGACGCAGTGGTTGAGAGTCCACCTGCCGATGCAGGGGACGTGGGTTTGTGCCCCGGTCCGGGAAGATGCCACATGCTGCAGAGCGGCTGGGCCCGTGAGCCACGGCCGCTGAGCCTGCACGTCCGGAGCCTGTGCTCCGCAATGGGAGAGGCCACAACAGTGAGAGGCCCGTGTACTGCAAAAAAAAAAAA
>RJWK010039899.1:0-20195 GCA_004363435.1 Platanista minor | reverse complement strand
TTGTTTATTTTTGTTTTTATTTCCATTTCTCTAGGAGGTGGGTCAAAAAGAATCTTGCTGCGATTTATGTCATAGAGTGTTCTGCCTATGTTTTCCTCTAAGAGTTTGATAGTTTCTGGCCTTACATTTAGGTCTTTAATCCATTTTGAGCTTATTTTTGTGTATGGTGTTAGGGAGTGTTCTAGTCTCATACTTTTACTATAGATCTTTTTGAGAGGAATTTTCCACTATGACAGCCTTTAAAACCAAATACCTAAAACAACTGGCTTAAAATTCGATCACAGAATGTTAAACCAAGATTTTAAAAGATATTGCTCTCACTGAAGTATATTGATAGTGATAATTTTAGTGAAAAAGTAAAAAACCAAAAGTTTCAAAACTTAAAATATATAATTTATCTTAAAATGTTTATCACATTCATTATAATTTATAATATTGCCTAAATTTTATAATGTACAAAATGTGTTTATATGCTATTATACACATACAGTTTACAAATAAATAACATGTCTATGTATTTGGAGTGCATGCTCATTTTTTACTGATCTTATAAGACTGCAAGCTCCAAGAAGAAAGGGATTTTTTTCTGTTTTGTTCATTGATATATCTCAAAAGTCAAGACCGAGTTTTGGCAGATTACCGCCCACAGGCCAAATCCAGCCTGCCTACTGTTTTTATTTATTTATTTATTTTTTTGTGGTACACGGGCCTCTCACTGTTGTGGCCTCTCCCGCTGCAAAGCACAGGCTCTGGACGCGCAGGGTCAGCGGCCATGGCTCATGGGCCTAGCCGCTCCGTGGCATGTGGGATCTTCCCAGACTGGGGCACGAATCCGTTTCCCCTGCATCAGCAGGTGGACTCTCAACCCCTGCGCCGCCAGGGAAGCCCTATTTATTTTTTAAATAATATTTTATTGGAACACAGCCACACTTACTCATTCGTGTATTGTCTGTGGCTGCAAATGGGGGAGTTGAGTAGGTGTGAAAGGGACTGATGAACTGAAAACCTGGCCATTTACCATGTGGCCCATTATAGAAAAAGTTTGCTGGCCTCTAGTCTAGAAACGCATCGTAGGTGATCAGTGAACATCTGTCCAATGAATAAATAAATTTTATGCCTGGTCACAGAAGGTTGAAGAGTATAGTTTAAGAGCTTAGATCCGGTGGCTCCTATAATTTAGGACCAGCTTCTGAGATTTTTATACCTATTGTTTGTGTTTGAATTTGGTATAAATGTGAAGAGGCAGGGTCTAAATCTAATGCTTCTGCCCTTTTGCTGGTTACCTTATAGAAGAATAGTTCTGAATTTCCTGTATTTCTTAGGAGATAACAAAGACCTTGTGTTCTGCTTCCCTGAAGTATAACTTTTCCTTGAAGAATTCGGGAATGGTGGGAAAGTGACTTACTCAAGCTTCTCTAGAGGAAAATGGTGATGGTCAAACTACTTAAAAATTGTGAAGTTAGGGTGCCAACCAATTTAAATAGAAGTCTATAGTAAATGACCCTGTACCCTTACCACCCATACTACTTTATACTATGACTTTGACCACTCTATAGAAGTATTGTGTGGCATGGAGGAGCCAGGGTTGGGGAGCTTCAATAAGCATTTTAGAACCTTGGATTTGAGAGAATAAGCGCTTTCATTCAGTCCTGTCTTGCACTCAGTGGAAACATCCAGATCGCATCTATAGAAAATGGCTCTACAGGGCTGATGTGAATTTCTGTCATGGTGGAGAACTCATTAATTCACAGGAAAACCCATTCTATCATTGGCAGCTCTGGTTGTTAGGACTTTTCTCCCTCAGACTGAGCCAAAATTGTAATTATAATATAAATTTATTTTCGTTATTTAAAATTCCAAACTAGTGGTATATGATAGATATTATTTTTCTTTTTTTTCCTCTTGAGATAGTTGTAGCTATTTCTGTTCTGATTCTTTTTTTCTAGAGAGAGACTTTTAAAAAGAAATAGTATTGTTACTATCATTATATTCCAAATTGTAGTATAAAATACCAGTTTGAATATACCAAATTGTAGATGTTCAAGTCAGTAGTCAGAAATTGGAGCCATTGTGATAAAAGCAAAATACGTAATCCCTCCCCTTCCATCTTTCAATAGAATGAAAGTTTTCTTATGTGCTTTAGGTATCTGATCTTGATATTTTGCAGAATGTTTCATATTATAGCTGCAAGATTGGGATATACAACATGAGTGGAATTTAGATTTGAAGACTTACATTATTACCCCATTAAAAAAATAAAGTATTTATTTATTTTGGTCTTCATTGCTGTGCGTGGGCTTTCTCTAGTTGCAGCGAGTGGGGGTTCCTCTACATTGCGGTGCACGGGCTTCTCATGGTGGCTTTTCTTGTTTGTTACAGAGCACGGGCTCTAGGCACGTGAGCTTCAGTAGTTGTGGCCCGTGGGCTCCAGAGCACAGGATCAGTAGTTGTGGCGCACAGGCTTAGTTGCTCTGTGGCGTGTAGGGTCTTCCCGGACCAGGGGTCGAACCCATGTCCCCTGCATTGGCAGGCAGATTCTTAACCACTGCACCACGAGGGAAGTCCCACTTACCCCATTTTTTAATGTCCTGGAAAGGAAGGTGAAAATCAGTAACATACTTAAGCTCTGCTGAACTTGAACAGAGAGAAGCCCAGGGATTGGACAGTGTATAATAGGATACCTTAACCACAAACCTACTGGCCAAAGAGCAAAGGGACTTGAGACCTACCCCCAGGGGAACAGTTGAATCAGTCATTCCCTTTGTAAGTTAGCTTTGGAAAACACCAAGTGGGGGCTATTTTTACTTTATCACGTATATTACCTGTATTTTTGACTTACTTTTTAACTGTTATTTTCTGAACGTTGTTCAACAAGCAAAGTATTTATAGGCAATCAGAAAAAAATGGTATTTTCATTTAAGACAGCAAGGACATAGAGAACATCCACAGTCTTACCAACTCTGAAACAAAATGGACAAAATACCTAAAGGCATACAGATATAAAAGGATGCATCAATGTTACAAAATAAAAACAACACTTTCTATTACCCAGCTCTTAATTAAAAGAGCATAGCAATGAATAAATAGATGGGAAAATATTGAGTTGTTGTTTCAAAGCTACTTCTTAGGATGAAGAAGGTTTGTGGATGAAGTGAGGATGGAGGGAATCTATTTAAACTAGAAGCATGTTTTTTTCATTAAAAGTGCAGAGAAAACATGTTTTCATACACTTGGAAGACTATCAGCTATAACCAGTACCTTTGAGTTTTGCATGTTTGATTTTGGCACGCTCATGTTTCCCATTTTTGAATACTAAATCAGATTTACTTAGATACAGAAATGACCACTGAACTTTTGAAGTTGTCAAACCCTCCTTGCCTCTAGGTGTACTAAGCTTAAACCTAACCAGACAGATGTGGCAATCCTATTTAAAGATTTTTCATGGAATGCTGGCTACTATTTTATTTTCTCTCATAGCTCTCCACATCATTGCTTATTCAATTAGCCTTTTCTTGGGGACACCTTCAAGAGGGCAGAGGAGTAAGACGTGGAGATCACCTTCCTCCCCACAAATACATAAGAAATACATCTACATATGGAACAACCCCTACAGAACACCTACTGAACGCTGGTAGAAGACCTCAGACCTACCAAAAGGCAAGAAACTCCCCACGTACCTGGCTATGTGGCTGACAGGGTCTTCATGCTCTGGCCGAGTGTCAGGCCTGTGCCTCTCAGGTGGGAGAGCCGAGTGCAGGGCATTGGTCCACCAGAGACCTCCTGGCTCCATGTAATATCAAACGGTGACAGCTCTCACAGAGCTCTCCATCTCAACGCTAAGACCCAGCTCCACTCAACGAACAGCAAGCTACAGTGCTGGGCATGCTATGCCAAACAACTAGGAAGACAGGAACACAACCCCACCCATTAGCAGAGAGGTTGTCTAAAATCATAATAAGGTCACAGACACCCCAAAACACAACACCAGATGCAGTCCTGCCCACCAGAAAGACAAGATCCAGCCTCATCCACCAGAACTCAGGCAACAGTCCCCTCCACCAGAAAGCTACACAGCCCACTGAACCAACCTTAGCTATTGGGGGCAGACACCGAAAACAACGGGAGCTACGAACCTGCAGCCTGCAAAAAGGAGATGCCAAACACAGTAAATTAAGCAAAATGAGAAGACAGAGAAACAGCAGATGAAGGAGCAAGGTAAAAACCCACCACACCAAACAAATGAAGAGGAAATAGGCAGTCTACCTGAAAAAGAATTCAGCATAATGATAGTAAATATGATCCAAAATCTTGGAAACATAATGGAGAACATACAAGAAACATTTAACAAGGACCTGGAAGAACTAAAGAGCAAACAAACGGTGATGAACAACACAATAAATGAAACTTAAAATTCTCTAGAAGGGATCAATGGCAGAATAACTGAGGCAGAAGAACGGATAAGTGACCTGGAAGATAAATTAGTGGAAATAACTACTGCAGGGCAGAATAAAGAAAAAAGAATGAAAAGAATGGAGGACAGTCTCAGAGACTTCTGGGACAACATGAAATGCATGAACATTGGAATTATAGAGGTCCCAGAAGAAGAAGAGAAGAAGAAAGGGACGGAGAAAATATTTGAAGAGATTATAGTTGAAAACTTCCCTAATATGGGAAAGGGAAATAGTCAATGAAGTCCACGAAGTGCAGAGAGTCCCATAAGGATAAATCAAGGAGAGAAACACACCAAGACACATTAATCAAATGAACAAAAATTAAATACAAAGAAAAAATATTAAAAGCAGCAAGGAAAAAACAACAAATAACACACAAGGGAATCCCCATAAGGTTAACAGCTGATCTTTCAGCAGAAACTGTGCAAGCCAGAAGGGAGTAGCAGGACATATTTAAAGTGATGAAAGGGAAAAGCCTACAACCAAGATTACCCAGCAAGGATCTCATTCAGATTCAACGGAGAAATTAAAAGCTTTACAGACAAGCAAAAGCTAAGAGAATTCAGCACCATCAAACCAGTTTTGCAACAAATGCTAAAGGAACTTCTCTAGGCAGAAAACACAAGAAAAGGAAAAGACCTACAATAACAAACCCAAAACAATTAAGAAAATGGGAATAGGAACATACATATCGATAATCACATTAAATGTAAATGGATTAAATGCTCCAACCAAAAGACATAGACTGGCTGAATGGATATAAAAACAAGACAAGTAGGGCTTCCCTGGTGGCGCAGTGGTTGAGAGTCCGCCTGCCGATGCAGGGGACACGGGTTCGTGCCCCGGTCCGGGAAGATCCCACATGTCGCGGAGCGGCTGGGCCCGTGAGCCATGGCCGCTGAGCCTGCGCGTCCGGAGCCTGTGCTCCGCAACGGGAGAGGCCCCAGCAGCGAGGGGCCGGCGTACCGCAAAAAAAAAAAAAAACTAGACAAGTATATATGCTGTTTACAAGACAGGCACTTCAGACCTAGGGACACATACAGACTGAAAGTGAGGGGATGGAAAAAGATATTCCATGCAAACGGAAATCAAAAGAAAGCTGGAGTTAGCAATTCTCATATCAGACGAAATAGACATTAAAATAAAGACTATTACAAGAGACAAGGAAGGACTCTACATAATCATCAAGGGATCAGTCCAAGAAGAAGCTATGACAATTGTAAATATTTCTGCGTGCAACATAGGAACACCTTAATACGTAAAGCAAATGCTAACAGCCATAAAAGGGGAAATCGACAGTAACACAATCATAGTAGGGGAACTTAACCACCCCACTTTCACCAACAGACAGATCATCCAAAATGAAAATAAATAAGGAAACACAAGCTTTAAATGATATATTAAACAAGAGGGACTTAATTGATATTTATAGGACATTCCATCCAAAACCAACAGAATACACTTTCTTCTCAAGTGCTCATGGAACATTCTCCAGGATAGATCATATCTTGGGTCACAAATCAAGCCTTTTTAAAATTAAGAAAAATTGAAGTCATATCAGGTATCTCTTCCAACCATAATGCTATGAGACTAGATATGAATTACAGGAAAAAAACTGTAAAAAATAGAAATACATGAAGGCTAAACGATATGCTACTAAGTAGCCAAGAGATCACTGAAAAAATCAAAGAGGAAATCAGAAAATACCTAGAAACAAATGATAATGAAAACAGGGTGGCCCAAAACCTATGGGATGCAGCAAAAGCAGTGCTAAGATGGAAGATGTATTTTTAGCAATACAATCCTACCTCAAGAAAGAAGAAACGTGTCAAATAAACAACCTAAATTTACACCTAAAACAGAGAACGAAGAAGAAAAACAACCCAAAGTTAGCAGAAGGAAAGAAATCATAAAGATCAGATCAGAAATAAATGAAAAAGAAATGAAGGAAACAGTAGCAAAGATGAATGAAACTAAAAACTGGTTCTTTGAGAAGATGAACAAAACTGATAAACCATTAGCTGGACTCATCAAGAAGAAAGGGAGAAGAGTCAAATCAATAGAATTATAAATGAAAAAGGAGAAGTAACAAGTGACACTGCAGAAATACAAAGAATCATGAGGGATTACTACAAGCAAGTATTTGCCAATAAATGGACAGCCTGGAAGAAATGGATAAATGCTCAGAAAAGCATAACTTTCCGAGACTGAACCAGGAAGAAATAGAAAATGTAAACAGACCAATCACAAGCGTTGAAATTGAGACTGTGATTAAAAATCTTCCAACAAACAAAAGCCCAGGACCAGATGGCTTCACAGGCGAATTCTATCAAACATTTAGAGAAGAGTTAACACCTATCCTTCTCAAACTCTTCCAAAATATAGCAGAGGGAGGAACACTCCCAAATTCATTATATGAGGCCACCATCACCCTGATCCCAAAACCAGACAAGGATGTCCCAAAGAAAGAAAACTACAGGCCAATATCACTGATGAACAGAGATGCAAAAATCCTCACCAAAATACTAGCAAACAGAATCCAGCAGCACATTAAAAGGATCATACACCATGATCAAGTGGGGTTTATACCAGGAATGCAAGGATTCTTCAGTATATGCAAATCAATCAATGTGATATACCATATTAACAAATTGAAGGAGAAAAACCATATGATCATCTCAATAGATGCAGAAAAGGCTTTTGACAGAATTCAACACCTATTTATGATAAAAACCCTGGAGAAAGTAGGCGTAGAGGGAGCTTTCCTCAACATAATAAAGGCTATATATGACAAACCCACAGCCAATATCGTCCTCAATGGTGAAAAACTGAAACCATTTCCACTAAGATCAGGAACAAGACAAGGTTGCTCACTGTCACCACTTTTATTCAACATAGTTTTGGAAGTTCTAGCCACAGCAATCAGAGAAGAAAAAGAAATAAAAGGAATCCAAATCGGAAAAGAAGAAGTAAAGCTGTCACTGTTTGCAGATGACATGATACTACACAGATAGAATCCTAAAGATGCTACCAGAAAACTACTAGAGCTAATCAATGAATTTGGTAGAGTAGCAGGATACAAAATTACTGCACGGAAATCTCTTGCATTCCTATACACTGATGATGAAAAATCTTGAAGAGAAATTAAGAAAACACTCCCATTTACCATTGCAACAAAAAGAATAAAATGCCTAGGAATAAACCTACCTAAGGAGACAAAAGACCTGTCTGCAGAAAACTCTGACACTGTTGAAAGAAATTAAAGACGATACAAACACATGGAGAAATATACCATGTTTTTGGATTGGAAGAATCAACATTGTGAAAATGACTCTACTACCCAAAGCAATCTACAGATTCAGTGCAATCCCTGTCAAACTACCAATGGCATTTTTCACAGAACTAGAACAAAAAATCTCACAATTTGCATGGAAACACAAAAGACCCCAAATAGCCAAAGCAGTCTTGAGAAAGAAAAACAGAGAGGGAGGAATCAGCCTCCCTGACTTCAGACTATACTACAGAGCTCCAGTAATCAAGACAGTATGGTACTGGCAGAAAAACAAATATAGATCAATGGAACAGGATAGAAAGCACAGAGATAAATGCACGCACATATGGTCACCTTATTTTTGATAAAGGAGGCAAGAATATACAATGAAGACAGCCTCTTCAGTAAGTGGTGCTGAGAAAGCTGGACAGCTACATTTAAAGGAATGAAATTAGAGCTTCCCCGGTGGCGCAGTGGTTGAGAGTCTGCCTGCCGATGCAGGGGATGTGGGTTCGTGCCCCGGTCCGGGAAGATCCCACATGCCACGGAGCCGCTGGGCTCGTGAGCCATGGCCGCTGAGCCTGCGTGTCCAGAGCCTGTGCTCTGCCATGGGAGGGGCCACAACAGTGAGAGGCCCACATACTGCAAAAAAAAAAAAAAGGAATGAAATTAGAATACTACCTAACACCATATACAAAAACAAACTCAAAATGGATTAAAGACCTAAATGTAAGGCCAGACACTATCAAACTCTTAGAGGAAAACATAGGCAGAACACTCTATGTCATAAATCACAGCAAGCTCCTTTTTGACCCACCTTCTAGAGAAATGGAAATAGAAACAAAAATAAATAAATGGGACCTAATGAACCTTACAAGCTTTTGCACAGACAAGGAAACCCTAAACAAGATGAAAAGGCAACCGTCAGATGTGGAGAAAATATTTGCAAATGAAGCAACTGGCAGAGGATTAATTTCCAGCTCATGCAGCTCAATATCAAAAAAACAAACAAACTAGTGGAAAAATGGGCCAAAGACCTAAAAAGACTTTTCTCCAAATAAGATATACAGTTTGCCAACAAACACATGAAAGGATGTTCAACATCACTAATCATTAGAGAAATGTAAATCAAAACTACAAAGAGGTATCACCTCACACCAGATAGAATGGCCATCATCAAAAAATCTACAAACAATTAATGCTGGAAGGGTTGTGGAGAAAAGGGAACCGTCCTACA
This sequence comes from Platanista minor, assembly GCA_004363435.1. NCBI lineage: Eukaryota > Metazoa > Chordata > Mammalia > Artiodactyla > Platanistidae > Platanista > Platanista minor. Next base: position 11,236 of record RJWK010039899.1, on the reverse strand, counting down.
CTGTTGGTGGGAATGTAAACTGGTACAACCACTTTGGAGAACAGTATGGACGTTCCTTAAAATGTAAAAGCAGAGCTACCATATGCCCCAGCAATCCCACTACTGGGCATATATCCTGAGAAAACCATAATTAAAAACAAGTCATACACCACAATATTCACTGCGGCTGTATTTACAATAGCCAGGACATGGAAGCAACCTAAGTGTCCACTGAAAGATGAATGGATAAAAGAAGATGTGGCACATATATATAGTGGAGTATTACGCAGCCATAAAAAGAAATGAATTTGAGTTATTTGTAGTGAGGTGGATGGAGCTAGAGTCTGCCATACAGAGTGAAGTAAGTCAGAAAGAGTAAAAGAAATACTGTATGCTAACACATATATATGGAATCTAAGAAAAAAAATGGTTCTGAAGAACCTAAGGGCAGGATGGGAATAAAGATGCAGATGTAGGGAATGGACTTGAGGACATGCAGATGGGGAAATGTAAGCTGGGACGAAGGGAGAGAGTGGCACGATCACATATACAGTACCAAGTGTAAAACGATAGCTAGATGGAAGCTGCAGCATAGCACAGGGAGATCAGCTTGGTTCTTTGTGACCACCTAGAGGGGTGAGATAGGGAGGGTGGGAAGGAGACGCAAGAGGGAGGAGATGTGGGGATATATATATATGTATAGCTAATTCACTTTGTTATACAGCAGAAAGTAACACACCATTGTAAAGCAATTATACTCCAATAAAGGTGTTAAAATTTTTTTTAAAAATGTACTTTGGTGTAATTTACACCACCCACACAGTTTTCCTTGGAAAACACAAACACCGGACCCTCTCAAAATTCTCACCCATGTTCATTGCTTGTTCTTTGGACTCTTGGAGACTCATTTTGCATCCTATGAAGTAATCTTCCTGAACTCTTGTACCTTTGAATGCCCTTGACTTTTATGACAAGAATGTACTATTTTTGAAATACAACTTCTCACTTTTACTTCTGTTACTTAAAAAAAAAAAAACCATATTTTTACAAGGTGTTTTTAAAAAGTCAGTCTCTCTGTTTTGTTTATTTTCTCATTTTACCTTAGAGCATATCATCTTCTACTACTGTAGGGATTCCCTTTCCATGACCCAGATACATTGTGGGGAATCAGAGGCAGTGTCTCTTTTTTGCATGATTTTGTGGGTCAGGAATTCAGGCAGGGCTCAGCTGGAGTATTCTTCTGCTTACATGTTGATTGAGGTCTTGAGTTACTGATGCTAAGGTCCTCTGCAGAAAATGTATGGAATGTCTCTACTTTGTTTTTGAGCTTACTTTATATCTGAAAGAAGTGGTAGTTATGTAAGGAGGAAGCCTAAATTCCTTTCTTCTGCTAGAAGGGCATCACTGGACAAGTGATGGCAAGTTAGCATGGGTGGAATTGACACAGCGACAGTGCTGCAGGGTAGCACTTTGTTGGAGGGTATGATGTCACCAACAAAGCAAAGATACACTAGGGATAAATAAAGGGAAAAACGAATACTGTCACAAAGAACTTCAAAACAAAAAGTATCTTGGGTATATTGCACTGTAGAGACACAGTAACGAAGAATAATAACTTAAAAAGTATTTTAGAGATTTACCTCTTTTGAACCACCCAGTGACACCAAGAGATGGGCTGGACAAAAAGTGTTGTTGAGTTTTTATTAATGAGAAACCAAAGCTGAGAGAGAGTGATACACCCCAGCTCATGTGGTAGTGAGTGGCAGAACTCAGATTCTCAAATAAAAGTCACCACATAAATATGCTAAACAATTGAGTGAAGTCAACTGAACCAACTTTTACTGACTGTATCTACAAGGCAGCGTTCTAGATGGTTTGGGGGATAAAAATAGATGATTCAGATGTTCTTTCTGTCTTTAATGATCTTGTAAGTTTGAAGAGAAAAAAGTCACCTTCAAGTAACCTCCATCAAAGGCAGAATAGTGAGGTATTTTGCAAGTGACTTGATTTATTCAATTTTTAAATAATATAAATTAGAAACCCTAGGTATGTAATGATATCCCTTTGGATCGAGAAAAAAATGGAATAATTTATACTCTATTTGTACAGATGCCAGCTCATCACAGTAGGAATGATGCTCTTCTGTCTGAAAATGAGTGGGACTCTGGCTTAGTTCGCTGGTGCCCTTAAATTCTAGTCCAGGATAATGAGTAGCTTCCCATTGAAATCTGGCATAAATATTTAGAGAAGAAATTGGACTAGCTGTTACTAGATATTGTTATCACTGTGAAGACTGGGTGCTTGAACTAAGTGTGGCTTTGAAATGCAAGTTTGTCCTTATTATGTGAATCAGGACTCAGAGTTCTCAGCTGTTTTCCGTAAGTACACACAAAGCTTGACTGCAAGGTCCAACAAGCTTTCATAGTCTCATCCAGCTGTCTTGGCAACATTAATTCCTGTAGAAACCAATAGAATGTGTTCTGGCTTTGCCTGGAATATTTTAAAAAATAGAAAAAACTACACTTATGGATGTTAATTAAGATAATGGGAAAGGGAGTTTGATGTGAAATAGCCTTGGAAGTAATGACGTGATATCTTATTTAACCCAAGTTTAGCTTTATAAAATAGGACCTGATTAAAGAACTTTAAACCTTTATTATATAATAAAGTTTGGTAGTATATTATCACTATAATAATAGTGAAAATAGGAGCTTGGGGGTTGCATTCCAGGGCAGGTGTGCTGGTTTCTCCTTGCCACCTTAGTTCTTTGCTTCCATCTGCGAAAGACGGCTGCCCCAATTTCAGTCTTTACAACCATGTTCCAGACAGAGGCAGAAGGAAAGATATGTGCCACCACTTTAATCAGGCCCCTTTAAAGGGTTCCTAGAAGCTCCGCCTACAGACTTCTGCTTCCATCTTATTGGCTATCACTACTTATAGTAGGTTGAAGATTGTTGCAATATAGGAAGGGAGAAAGAGAGGGATGTATGGAGAGATGGAGGGAAGGGAAAAGGAGGGAGTGAGGAAGACTACAATCTATAATACAAGATTTGTTATGAGGGAGGAGGAAAATGAATGGGCAGTCTCCTCTATAGATAGACTTTTTTTTTAAATTGGGTTATAGTTGTTTCACAGTGTTGTTAGTTTCTACTGTACAGTGAAGTGGAGTTCCCTGTGCTATACAGCAGGTTCTTATTAGTTATCTGTTTTATACATATTAGTGTACACATGTCAATCCTAGTCTCCCAATTCATCCCACCACCCACCCCCCCGCCCCGCCGCTTTCCCCGCTTGGTATCCATACGTTTGTTCTCTACATCTGTGTCTCTATTTCTGCCTTGCAAATGGGTTCATCTGTACCATTTAATACATGATAGCTTCTTTTAAACATTAGTGAGTAAAAAACTGACACATGATAAGAGAAAATGATTTCTATAAAGTTTTTGTATTAACTCCATTGCGACTGAAGATATAGGTACTCACCATACATCTTGGGCTGGGAATGCTTAGTAACATTGATTTTTCTTTAAATTTTTTTCTTTTTTTATTATCTCTTTTTATTATTATTGCACTTCAGGGATTTTTTTCTTGTCCTGTGACCAATGTCTCTCAGAAAAATGAATGCCTTACTTTTGTATAGTTCTTGGTTGTTCACAAAATACATTCACATTTATTGTCTAATTTCCTCTCAGTAACCCTGCTATCCTGGAGCTAGCAGGACAAAAATTATCATCCCAATTTTACAGCTGAGGAGACTGAGTCTCAGAGTTTTAGTGGTCCCTCAAGGGCATCCAGGTAATAAGTAGCAGACCTGGTATTTGTAACAAATTACTCCATTGTTAAGACCACCCTTCTTTCCAAGACACCAAGTCATTTCATTTTGACAGGGTTTCCATGTGGCTTGTCCCAGTTGCTTTCTTTGAGCCTCCTTAGTGGTAACTATTCATTGCTGAGCTTCCTTTACTTCCCAACAGTCCACATTGTTGTCTCTTAGACCATTTCATTTTTGTGATGTAACTGAAGACTGTGGTCAGCTAACCCTGATCATGAATTTTTGAGGTAGACTTGGAGGGTTGATATTCCCTTAAGAACTTTGATTCCTCCACCTATTTGTGTATTTTGAGAGTTCATAGGCATAGGACCAAAGAAAGACAGGGCAGGGCTAAAAATTATACTTGTGCAAAATGCCCCAATTTAGGCTTGGCCAGGGCAATTGCTGGATGGACTTATGACCTGTGTCATTTCCCCTTGGCATGTTCCATGGAGATGACCATGTTTCAAAGGCTTTCACTGGGTTAGCAGATTATGTTTCTTGGTGAGAAGAACAGAAAACTATTGGGTTGCTATCTTCCCAAAGGGTAGAAATAAAATCAATCTTCTCAAGCCTACTTGGAACCATCTTCCAGCTCTCTGACTCTTGCTTGTGATTAGAATACTGGCTTTAAATGCCACTTCAGGAATCAGGGGAAAACACATGGATTGAACAGTGTTTTGCATCTGTGCTAATGCTCCTCTCATTGTCAATCAGAAGTTGACTGTCAAAAGAGGGCAGGGACTGAGAGATTATAAAACAGTACTACTAGTCATGGGAAATAAATTTAAAAGATCATCTTCGCCAAATTCACCTTCAGTATGTGTATGACATACTTTGCATCTACTTCCTGGAAATTTCTGGAGTATACTTCTGTTTTCCTGGAATATGAGATGGTGTTTATGAAGGGCATCTTCCTCTTCATCATACTGCAAATTGTGTTATCTTCCTTCCAGGCATGAAGTAGAATATGGCTATAAATATGATTGTCTGTTTTAATGAAATAGTAATAGATCCATTGTCTCTAATTGTGCTAGAGTTAAGCCAAGCATACCATTTGAGTCACATGGCTCTTTTCAACCTGTCTTCCATGATAAGGTAGCTGGTGGATGGGAGACTGAAGTATTGAGTGTTTCTAACAGGGAATTGCCATTTGAACAGCAGCAAGTTATGATGGTATTTGATGGAATGAAAATAATGCTATTTGATGTTGCCTTTTCAGGCATATGGATGCAAATAATGTAGTGGTCAGGCATTCTGTTAAGATCACATACTCACATTGGAGTCCAAATTATCTTTATGAAGTTAAGCAACTTTCAGGAGTGCAGAAATGCATGATTCCAAAGGCTTCCCATTCACATCCTAGACTATGTAAGTGCTGTACCCTGGATTTGCATACTGCACAACTTATACAACAGTATGTAGTGGCCTTGTATACTTATGTTATACAAGTCCTGTGAAATGCTCAATAACTTTGGGGATTGAAGATCAATATGTTGCTGTAATTCTAATGATTAACTATGGTTTCTCATAAGAAATGTTGCAACAAAAATTAGTGTCCAGGGACTTCTTGGAAGCCCAGTGGTTAAGACTCCATGCTTCCAATGCAGGGGGCGCGGGTTTGATCCCTGGTTAGGGAACTAAGATCCCGCATGTCGCACAGCCAAAAAAAATTAGTGTCCAGAATTATGATGATTTTATTTCTTACTTTCCTTCAATTTCTATACACAAACTACTAAGAATAGAAAAAAAACAAGAAAGAGATCTATACTAGTTTGCAATCTTCTAAGTTTTTCTAATGTTATTGCAGACAAGAATTAAAAATGCAAACCATTTAAGTATTAGCTGGATGGTCAGGTAAGGTGCACTGAGAAGTATTACTTAACACCACTTTCACCACATTCACGTGACTCTCTTTGAATGAATGAGTATTGAGGAAGTTATGCATGGGGGCAAAGGGAATTGTGTAAAACACAGCCAGCAACCAATTGCTTTATGGATTCTCTTCCATGTGTTCATATATATTTTTCTTCAGAAATAGTTCAGTGATCTCATTCAAGATAAAAATATATTCATTTTTATAACTCCCAAGTACCTAGCACAACGCCTTCTAAGAATAAACCACTCAATAAATTATTGTTTTAATTTTTATTTAAGTATTGCCACTTATCAGATGTATTCCACATACCAGATTTCTCTAGGCCATTGTCACATTGCCAAAAATTCATCAAACTGAATGGTATATTATCCCTCTCTCATATTTTTTTCTGGCACCTTAATATGCTACTGATATTGAGTGTTTTAGCAAAAAATTTGGAAATTTTATTTGCAAAAACATTATTTCAATTGTCCATCTATCACTTCAATGAATAAATTATACGAAATCTGAATCAAGGATTTTTACCCATAATGTTCATTATACTATTGATTGACTTAGAAATGAGGGCTCCATCGAATTATTTTTCCTAAGGCACAAGAGACCCTTTTTGTGTTTAGATTACATGCCCTGGAATTAGGAATTCATTTTATTTTTGTTTGTTTGTTCCATAAGTACAACCAGGAACAGAATGTGAATTGAACAAGAAGACACCTCTGCATGTTTGGGATCCAAGGTGGGAGGGACAGGTCGAGTGGAAAAGTGCATTTGCTAGGTGACCTGCTGGTCATGGTTTTGGTAGGTTTCAAGAAGCCTTCAAGTTATCCCATAGGTTTCCTTTCCTCTTCTCCCAAGCTCTATCCCATTGTTTTGCTGGAGTGAGATGATTGCTCATTGCTGTTTGCTTTACACTATATGGATCCCTGCTCAGGTCACTGTAGATGGAGAAGGGTGACCTCCATCGAAGCAAATCAGAGAAACTCCCATGAAGGAGGCCAAAGTGTCATTTCCTGGGACCAAATGGTCCATACTCCCTTTATTTAGTCTTCCCCAGCAGGCTGTTCTGCAGGTCACCTAGCACATGCACTTTTCCTATTTAGATCCAGTCTAAATGTACTCACAACTGACACTCTGAAAATGGCATGCCACACATAATTGCCTGTGTCAGTTGCCAATCGATTTTGTGAGTGACCAGTCAGCTTCTTTGATTAGGGTGCAGAGTAAATGCGACCAAGGTTACTGCGTTACTGGTTGACTTCTCCTTTGTGGTTACATATTGGATCACCATCAGGCCTGAGTTTTCAGATCCAAGGACAAGTGCCAAAAGAAGATACCCTACGGTATTGCTGGAAAACACAGTATCTAAGGTGTCTGAAGGGTGGGCAGAACATTGTAATAGAGAATCCAGAAAGAGAGAGAAAGTCAAGCAGGGTACAAGTTTCCAGCCAATTTGCTGAATTTTATGCCAGGAGTAGCCGAAGTCAGTGGGGTGGGAGTTAGGAGGACAGCCTCTTGGATATTAGAATGGTCATCAAAACAGGGATGAAGGCAGATGTGCATATAATTGATATGAGATATTAATATGGGAACTGAGACAAGGTGAATCAAAGAGCTCCAGACTTGATTCCAGTATCACAGCTGAACCTGTCTGCTGTAATACTTTTTGCACCTAAATCTTGGGGAACATCTTAGCCCTCATATGAGAATCAATGGCCCTAAGCTGAAAATGGAAAAGGGATTTAACTGTTGGGAATCACGCTGGATCTGAGAGGCCCTGGCCATTGGAACTGCAAATCGGTGTCCTTAGCCATAGGGAAACACATGAGCATGTGTGTCGTGCAGAGATTCACAAATGTGATCATGCAATAAATCATCTGGAGGTCTTGTTAAACCACAGAATGCTGGGCCCCGCCCCAGAGTTTCTGATTCAGTAGGGCTAGTGCCAGAGAATTTGCATTTCTGACATGTTTCCAGGTGATGCTGATGTCCACGTTCTAGGGACCGTGCTTTGACGATCGCTGGTATAGATTAATGCTATTTTTTTCATTGAAAGAACAACAGAGTAAGTTTTTCTGGCTTCCAGTTCATGAAGGCAAACCAGGCCCTTGTGGTTTTCTTTCCTCTGTCCTGAGAAGGCAATAAAAAGATGGTTAAAAAAAAAACCCAGATACAGAAGAGAATCTCAGATTTCCAGAAGAAAGAAACGTATGCCATCCAAGAAAGAGGATTTATGGCTGTTGATGGATAAAACAAATTGGGAAACAGCAGGCTAGGAAATGTGGAAGAGATCTGCATCATTTTCTCAAATGATCCTAGGACAGCTCCAGGCTCAAAGCTAGCAGCAACAATGGACAGTGGAAGTTGGAAGGGTAATTTAAAAAGGGGGAAGAGCGTGCAGGAGGTGATTACATGAAACATTAATTGGCTCCCCGTAATCCAGTACACCCCCTTTAGAATGCTCAATAGGCAGAGAGTAGGTCACCCAGCATTTCACTCTCGGACAAAAATGAAAACACACCAAACAAAAACATACGAACAAACCACAAAGCCTTGAAAGGCTTTTATTTAAGGAAAATGAATAAATTGCCTGGGAAGAAGTTGGACTACTGTGGTAGATGCTGATATCCTTTTTCTTGAATTCGTGAGCCTTCTAAAATGAAGTTTACCAGTTAATAAGCCCCAACTATGTACAAAGAGTTGTTTATCCAAGGAGAAGTTGAGCAAGATAAGATCTATATGTAGACCAGCACTTGATGTTAATTATGAAAGTATAACCAAAGACCACCAGGCACGTAACAAAAACAGCAACAGATATGAGAGAAAAAGACCAACTGACCCTAGAAGAAAGTGATAGTTTTGGAAACAGAATAACACAACAAAAAGTTGGTATCTTCAGAGTGATGAGAAGATACTGACTATAACACAAGAGCAGAAAAATAGGGAAAAGAAAGTTAAAGAGTGAGCTCTTGGGAATTAAGCATATGATTGCTAAAATGTAATTTTAAGTAGAAGTTTTAGAGCATGAAGTCAAGGAGAACTCTGAGAATAGACAGAAAGTTTGTAGAAAATAAGAGAGAAAAAACAACACGAAGGATCCATCTGGGAGGGCTAACCTTTGGCTAATAGGAGTTCTAGAAAGATAATGGAAAACAAAAGGGAAGAAATCATTGAAGACATATTAAAAGTATATTTTCTAAAGATGAAAAAAGAAATGTTACTCATACTGGAGGAATCCAATGAATGATGGAGTAAAGGAATAGAAAAAGACAAAGATAGACACCTTATAAAATGTTAGGACACAGCTGATAAAAGATCATAAAAGCTCTGAGGGCAGCGGCGGGAGTTTACCTGCCAAACTTTGTAGAATCAGACTTGCATCAGATTTCTCTTTAGCAATCTAGAAGATAAGAGACAATGGAGAGAGGAATCAAAGAGAAAACCATTTTAAACTTAGAATGGTATACCCTACCAAGATGACTAAAATTAATACTACCCAAAATGGGAAGGAGGGTAGAGTGAAATAAATTTTGTATAGATTTGGGAAGATAATTACCAGGAAAGGTAAAAATTAAATCTTTTACAAATAGTTTGCTTCTGGAGAGTTGGACTGATGTATGTGTGTGGCAGAGGGTAGGAGGGATTGTTCTTTTTCACAATAAATCCTTTAGTTTTTACCAAGTACACATACTACATTTCCAAAATCAAAAAGGAATAAACAAAATCCAAAATTCCTTTGCCACTGAAAAGGGACTGCAGCTTTAAGATAACATGCATGGTGAACACACAATTTTTGTTATGAATTCTTCCATTAAGGAAACATTGGCTGAAAGAGCTGCCTGCTCTAGAAAAATATTTTAAGAATTACAGTACAGAACCAGCTGTTTATATCAGCAACAACAGCCCTTTCCCAAGTTCTTTTAAGCTCATCTGCTTAACAATATAGGAAACCCAGAATCAGATTAAAGTGAGGTAGTTTCTTTTTTTCCTAAAATAAGTGGGCTCAAGGCTTAGATTAATTTTGAGAACTCAAAAAGTATACAAATACAGATGAAAAACATTCTAATAGTACCAGTACTTAAAAGGAAACTGGCAATCAATAAATTAGCTTTTTTATATGCCAAAATAAGGGAATGCTTCACCATAGGATCTTATTTTATGCACCCTGAAATATGGAGTATATTGATCAGTAACTAGCGTGACTTCAAGACAAGTAAGCACTCACAAACCTAATTTCTTTCTGTGACAGAGAGATGGCTTGGTAAATTAGAGAGAGAAAGAGTAATTTCAGTTGACTGAAGGAAAGCTCATAGAAATGGAGGTGATATTGTGTATGCTAGATGACTATGACCTGGCACCCATTTTCCTGAAGAATGTACTTCAGATAGGGACTTATTATTGTACTACTATTCCCTAGAAGGATTGTTAAGTGATATCCTTTAATTGTAGGTTTGGGGATATAAGTTGTTTGATATCCTCATCTGTGACTTCTGATGGAGTAGACGATGTTTCTTAAAAGGGCAATGGAAAATAAGCTGGATGGGAAGGTGAGAGTGAGCAGAAACCTCCGACAAAGTCTGTAGGTAACTCTATACATTGGCCAGTTGTGTCCCGACTAGTTTTGACCAGTTTGACTCCATTGGATTTTTTACGTATTAAATGGTTGACTGTAATAATGGGTGAGTTGGTGCATGTAGACACAAATATCAGAATTTAAAGTGAAGCTGGTACGATGGAGAAGAAGTTGGAGGAAAGGATGACCAGGAAAGGAATAAAATAGGCCCAGAGAGAGAAAGAGAGAGAGAGAGAGAGCAGGGAACTTCCCTCTAGATGTAAGGAAATCCAAAAATAATATCTGGGCCGTAACAGGTAACAGACTGACCACAATATTGGGAGATCCTTCGATTAAAGTGTGCTTAGTTGAGTGCTATGCAATTCATTACTTATACAGCATACAGGAGAAGGGAGAGCATTGAGAGGGTTCATATTAAGACTAATAAAGTTAAAACCTATGAGAAGAGGATGAAGAAAGTGAAAATTTTCAGAATAAAGGACACAACACTTGGGGAGGATTTATTAATGGTCATTAGGAATATAACAGAATCTCGCACGGAACAGAGGCCTTCTTTTCTACTGAGGGAAAAACAGCAGGAAATACTCAGTTAGGATCTAGGAAGAAGCTTTGTTATTATTGCTAACAGAATGGACAGCAGTTGAGCTTCTTCTGATGTTTAAACAATATGGCAGATATCATTCTCAATAATAACGCAATTAACTCAGGATTGTCTGAGAAAAAGTAATTTTCACTTTGTGATTGTTGTATTCATCAGAGAATGAAAAAATATAGACAGATTGATTATAAGGAAGGAATTGGATTACACGATTATGGAAGCTGACAAATCCCAAGCAAGATGTGCAGTTGGCAAGTGTTGATGTTGTTCAGTCCAAATGCTGGCAGACTTGAGATCTGGGAAGAGATGTTTCAGTTTAAGTCCAAAGGCAGGAGAGAATCGGTGTTCTGGCTCTGAGCAGTCAGGCAGGAGGAGTTTCTTCTTTTTTTTTTTTTTTTTTTT
>RJWK010039898.1:8429-20296 GCA_004363435.1 Platanista minor | reverse complement strand
TGATCCCGTGCCCCCGGCTGTCCACCCCCCGGCGGGAAGTGCAGGGAGAGCACCGTGGAGACTCACGTGACCACCGGGTTGATGTACTTGCCCACCCCCCGGCGGTACATCTGGGGACCCTGGCTCCCCTGCTGGGGCTGGCTGGTCTTGGCTGTGCTTTCCAGGGCCGCTGCCTCCAGCCGCGTCTTCTTCCGCTCCTCAGCGATCTGTGGCGGGCAGGGAAGTGTCTGGCCTGGAGCCCTTGGGCGGGGTGGGGCTCCTGGGGACAGAACGGTCCCCGAGTGGCCCCCTCACCTTGGCGTCGGCTTCCTCATAGGGGTCCACAAACACTGTGGTGGAGTCCATGCGAATTTCCTCCTGGTGGGGGCGGGAGTGGGTGAGCAGAGCCGGCACAGGCCCCCAGCCCGCCTAGGGCCCGCCCAGTGCCAAGCCCAAGAAGCAGCCCCCCTGCTCCTGGGCACATACCTACCTTAGGGCGGTCAGTTTTGGGGTCACTCTCCACATTCTCCATGGCCGTCAGTGTGTCAAAGCCTCCAACAACCCTGCAGCAGAGCGATGGGGCACCTGAGAATGTACCCAGGGCAGGGCACCCCCAAAGGCCATGTCCCTGTGCAGGCCAGGGGCACAGAGTGGCTCCAGAATGAGCCAGAAGGACCCAGAGATGAGGGGCGGGGTCCCCAGGCCCGGCTGGTGGCCAAGTCCAGCTGGCTGCCAGCTCTGTCAACAAAGATTGATCGGGACCCGTCCACGCTCATAATGTATGTAGCTGATTTTGTGGTACGACCAGAGCAGGGGTGTGACAGAGACCATGAAGCCACAGAGCTGGAAATACCATCTGGGCCTTCACAGGATGGGTGCCGAGCCTCAGACAGGAGATGGGGAGACAGACAGGATGTGGCCCAGCTTTAAGATTCGGGACCATTCAAGGGAGAGCCTGAGGGGGTCAGGCAGGAACTGGGTAGGCCACTGGGGTGGGTCCCAGGTCCAGAGGGCCCAACTCCCTGCCCACCCCCATCCCCCCCCCCAGAGAAGCTCCAAGCCCCCACTTGTGCAGAGACACAGACGGGGCAAGTGGGAGCAGGCCCAGCCCAGGGGAAGACAGCTGCCCGCCCCCGACACAGACCTCACGTTCAGCTCCTTACCGCCCGAAGATGGTGTGCTTCTTGTCCAGGTAAGTGCAGGAGCGGAAGGTGATGAAGCTGGGGAAAGAGGGATGGTCAGGGAGAGCCTGCGCCTCCCCACCTGCCTGCCTCGGCCCCCTACCAGGCCGCCCAGGAAGGGGCAGGGGCTCTGCCTCCAGACCTGACTGCCGCCAACCTCCTCCTGGGCCAACACTGTGCCCAGAGCCCGTCCCATCAAGAGACTGACTACAGGACCACAGACTGTAGCCCGGAAGAAAGGAGGCGACGAGCAGGAAGGGGTCCGGACACAGACACGTGGGAAAGGGACACAAGGGCCGACCTCAAAAATCTTCACATCTAATTTGGCATAAAAATGGGCAAATTAGGGGGCTTCCCTGGTGATGCAGCAGTTGAGAATCCATCTGCCAATGCAGGGGACACAGGTTCAAGAGCTGGTCCGGGAGGATCCCACATGCCATGAAGCAACTAAGCCCGTGCACCACAACTACTGAGCCTGTGCTCTAGAGCCCAGAAGCCACAGCTACTGAAGCCCACACGCCACAACTACTGAAGCCCACGCGCCTAGAGCCCGTGCTCTGCAACGAGAAGCCACCTCACCGCAACAAAGAGTAGCCCCCGCTCACCACACCCCCGCTCGCCACAACTAGAGAGAAAGCCCGCGTGCAGCAACGAAGACCCAACACAGCCAAAAATAAATTTTTTTTTTTAAAAAAGGGCAAATTAAACTCCCCGAGGACACGGAAGTGAGAGCCAGTGGGTTGACTGAGAGGGAAGGGGGGAAGGGCGCTAACCAGTAACTTCAGACATTAGACAGATGTACTTCATGACGTGAGGCCACAAGGAAAACGTCTAAGTTCCAAACCAGGAGTTTGGAAAGAAGGAAACAAAAAGAAATAGGAGAAAAGGCTAAGTAGAAAACAAGGTCACCAGAAGCAGCACAGTGATTGGGAAGTTAAATACACACTTAGGGCTGTCAGGCTGAACTAAAATAAACCAAGCTCCCGGTGTGTGCTGTGTTAAGATACTGCTTTAAGACTTAAGAATCGACAAGGCTAAAAGCAGAAGGACAGAAGCAGACAGAAGGGACAGAGACAGGAAGTGTGGCGATGGTCGCAACATGGAGCAGTCCCCAGAAAAGTGCAGCAATGCCCCCACATCCCCACAGCCTGTGCGGGACCGAGCTCCATCAACACGTGTCAGCAGCCGCCCAGGGAGCGCACGCCTTCCCAGCCCTTCAGGCTGCCAGACGTCAAAAATCGCGGAATTGTGCATCCCTGACCTCCGGCCGCCAGGCAGGTCTCCTATTCTCACTTCTAACACAGTTAAAGAAACTCACTCAAGAGAGAAAGGAATAAACCTAAAGTAACAGGAGGAAAACAGAAAAACAAAAGGGAGACCAAGACATAACAGAAAGGAAATAAAGTCTAAAGTTAGCTCTTTGAAAAGACAAAACACCCGATAACATTAGAAATAAAAAGAGAAAACTGCCACCAATCCAGCAGCAGTTTTACTGGCTATTTAAGCAGAGTCGGAAATAGTAAAAAAAAAAAAGGTGACACCACCGGCCCTGCCAACAGCACGCAGAGCACCCCACCCAGCCCTGTGGGGCTAAGAAACCCGCCACATGGCCCTGCCAGGACAAGACAGACGGAACCACCAGCCACCAGCAAGCAGTGGGCCGGGGGGACGCACAGGCCGAGGCTGCAGGGGGAGAGACACGAAAATAAGAAAGGAGAGAACAGAAACCAGGACGAAGCAATTTGAGGTAGAAACTGAAAATAACTACAGAGAAAGTGAGAGCAGACAACCCTTGTAAGCCCTGAGGAAGAATGGACACAGATGTGGTCAGGGATGGGGAGAGAGGGGGATGTATGGACACAGGCTGAGAATCCAGAGATGGGTGAGTCCCGTTCCGGCAAAATGTGAATCAGTGCTTGGCCTGAGCAGCAAAGCCCGCCTAAGGGTCAGCAGGACACTCTGCGGCCATCCCTGCCCAGCGAGGTCACAACAGCTGCCTTGCCTCCAAAGCTGCTCAGCTGTCCCCCCAGAAGGCGCCGGCCACCTCGCCCCATGGGCAGCGCCCACAGTACTCGGACCCCATCAAACCAGCGCAGATGACCCAGGCCGGCCCCCATGTGAAGGGAGCAGCAGTCTACAATCTTGGCCAGGACAGACACACGGACACAGCAGAAAGGCTGGCCCACAGCCTCCGGGAGAAAAACAGCATACGCTACAGAGACAGACGCTACAGGAAAGCATTTGCAAACTCAGCAACCTCGCCTGAAAAAGTAGGCCCAACAGCAAACCTGATCGGATGACGCAACAGAGCCCATGTCCTCCCCTGCACAGCCCGACGGTGAGGGGGCCATGTTCGCACCAGAAAGGAGAGGACATCCCCTCAAGTTGATAACGTGAATGTCTACGAGGCCTAAGACAGGTTCAGTAAACAACTACTGGAAACATAAGAGAATTTGATAAGGTGCCTAAATAATAGTTTTTTTCTACATGAACAATAACCACCCAGAATTAGGGGGAAAAAATTCTGTTTACAAAAGTATCACAAACTACAAAATCTTTAAGGAATAGCTTTATCCAAGAAGGCAAAGGACCCACGTGAAGAAACTGTAAAATCGCATTAGAAGATCGAAGACATCCAAGGAGAAGTCAAGGCGCGGCCTTAGGTGGAAACTACCCCACGCACGTCTGTTGTTTTAAACACACGTCACAAATTTTTTTTAAATAAATAAATAAATAAATAAAACACATCCCGTCGCTCCAATAAGAATAAAGTCCAGATTAGAGAATAAGCAATCAAAGCCAAGGCAACGTGCAAGCAGACAGTGAGGGTGGACCTCCTTCTGGAACTCACTGGAGAGCCTAGTACGGAGCTGGCGTGAGCAGGTTAAGTGTAACGTTGGTGGAAGGAACAACAAACTGAGTGAGAGCCAATTCCCACAGGAAGGTGCCGACTGCCGGGGCACGAGGAGGACACCCCGAGGCCCTCATGGCTGGCAGGAAGTGCATTCTCTGTGGGAAGCTCTCTGAGAGGCTCCGCTGGAGGATGAGCAGGGAAATCACTGGGAACGAGCCACCTAAGACAGGGGACCACGCATCAGGTAAGAGGGTGTGTTCTGCCCTTCGGGGGCCCCTCCCCGCTCCACTGGTGCCCGCGATGGCCGGGGGGGCCAACTAGCCACCTGACAGACTGTGACGGGCATCCTGACCGTTCAGTCGCCAGCAAGGCTGCCATCCACCTGGGGAGGGGACTGCTCTGAGTGACACCAGCACAACTGGCAAGACACAAACGTTGTGCCCACGTCACACACAATCACCACGGACAAGCAAGATCCCAAAACCAAAACCTTCCACAACTTCCCAGAGACACACACACGATGGCACTGGGGACTCCTTAAGCACAAGTGGAAATGCCACAGGAGAGATGTAAAAACATGTGCCACCTACCCACGAAATTTTTAAAGTCTGGGGAGAATATCTGGAATACAGGTAAAAAATTAAGGATTTTTAAGAATCACAGATCAAGAAACGCAGATGAACTCATAAAGCTCCTAGAGAAGGCAGAGCGGGAGAGAAACACTCCACCTGGGGCCCCATTCCACCAAGCCAGGCGGCTCTGCAGGTGAAGCCAGCAAACGTGCATGCGAGCCGCCACCCAAACCATCCTCGACACGCCATCAGTGGCCATGTGGCCCAAACCAACCTCCGCAGCAGCGTGTGGCTCCTGGGAAAACACTCTCCTCTGCGGCCCCGCAGCTCCCCTGCGCCGCCCCCCACCTTCCACTGCTCCTGGTGGCCCCCACCCCCCAGATACTTGGACACAGGCTGCCCAAGCCTGTATGTCTAGCCTGTTCTCACCCTCTCAGCACCAAAACTTAGACCTACTAGGACCAAGGTGGGTGTCCTGGGCATCTAATGCTGAAACACTCACAGCAGAATTCCCAACCCCTCACTGGGTCTCCGCCCCCCGGCCGGGCATCCACATCCACACCCATATCAGGTGCCACCCTGGCCTGTTGCAGGCACCACCACGAAGCGTGGGGTTGCCAGCTGACTTGTTTTACGTGCAGGTGCACACACCCAGCGCTCAGGCAGGTCTGCGCATGTCCCCACACTTTCTGGATTGGATTCGGGGTGGGGGGCACAACATGTAGGGCGAGGCTGACGGAGAACCTGCAGGAGCCACCCCCTCCCTGGGCCCCTCCCATGGCTGCCCATTGACTCACAACTGAGACTTGTTGGTGTTGGGCCCCGAGTTGGCCATGCTCAGGACGCCGCGGCCCGTGTGCGAGAGGTTGGGCCGGAACTCGTCTCGGAAGGGCTTTCCCCAGTACGACTCCCCCCCTGGAGGAGGAGAGGGCACGTGGCAGCAAGAATGACCAGGTCCCAGCTGGGCACAGCTCTTGGGACGCGGCCCAGCTCAAACACCCGTGAGCAATCCCTGGGGTCCTCATCACCGACGCCCCGCAGGACACCCCCGCAGCCCCTGGTTAGGGCCCAGCCCCCGGAATGGGGAGTAAAGTGCCAAGGAGACGGGTGGTTCCTGCTCACACCACACAGGGTGAGGGATGAGCCTGGCCCAAACAGCTGGCAGGCTAAGGGGGGCTTTGGAGGGGCAGCGTCCAGGGTGGGGCCCAACCTCCACCCACTGTGGGCCCCCTTGGTCTGTGGACAGAGGGGGGGCCCCCCTGGAGGCCCAGCAGGAGGTAACGTGCCCCCACCCTTCATCTGTGGCTGAGGCCTCACAACCACCTTGGAACGAGGAAACAGCACGTGGGGCTAGCAGAGTCCCCACGCCCCTGCCCTCAGAGCCTGCTGCGCAGCCAGCATGAGCACCTACCTGTGCCTGTGCCTGTGGGGTCACCCCCCTGTATCTGTAGGAAGAACCAGCCAGTGAGGAGCCGCGCCCATGAGCCTCAGCGCCCCTGCCCCCCCTCCCCCAGCTGCTCCTGGTGAGAATGGGGCCCTCCCGGTTCACCCCCGAGAGGCCTGGTGTGGCCAGCTGGCCCCCGGGTACACGTGGGTCACTGCAGGACTCCGCATGTGGGCACTGGGGGGCCGGCGCACAGCACTCACCACGAAGTTGCGGATGGACCTGTGGAAGAGGGTGCCATCGTAGTACTGCTTCTTGCAAAGCTTGATGAAGTTCTCACAGGTTTTTGGCGTCTACAAAAAAGGCAAGGTGCTCCCCTGAGGCACATGGCGGCCAGGGAAGGGTCCCGAGGACCCCCAGGGCCCTTGGGCAGTGGAAGGTGGCCCTGACAGTGAGGAAGGACTTGCAAGGCCCAGCAGCCAGGCACTCGCAGGTGGCCACCTCACCCACCAGATCACAGTGCAGCTCCAGGTTGAGGTCGCCCAAGTTGGTGTGCAGCCGCACATAGCCCTTCTTCTTCACAAACTGGTAGCGCAGCACATCCTCATCAATGGCGGCTGCAAGCAAAGGCCTGAGCTAGCTGCCTGCCTGCCTGCCCGTGGCCCGGAGCCCCCAGGGGCATCGGGGAGGGTGGGGCAGCAGGGCCTGACAGCTCCTCGATGTGGGGAGGGGAGGGCTGGGGGGGGGTGCCCGACCAGCCAAAAACAGGAGAGGAAGGGGGCTTGGGGGCAACGCCAAGGTGGGACTTTGGCTGGAGACTGAGGTGGGGTGGCCCCAGCATGGGGAGGGCCTCCCACCACCAGGGAGCCCCCTGGACAGCTGCCCCTATCCCAAGCACAAGTCCACTTTCAAAAGGGGCCGTGCCTGGCCACTCCTGAGTTGCCCACGAGCCCGCAAAGCCCAGGCGCGACAGAGCAGCGCTGAGAAGGGCACGGACGAGGGCACCCCACCCTTGGCCGCTGTTAACGCTGGCGGGGGAGACAAAGGCCATACCTGCTTCATGCGCGGTCTCAGGAGCCATGGCAGTGGAGGTGAAGGAGGCGCTGACCTTCCCGGTGGAATAGTGGGCCTGCCAAGAAACCATGGTGGCTCCTCAGCCCCGGGAGGCCACCCCGCTGCTCAGGCCCTGCTCAGTGCCTCTCCTCCAGGACAGTGTCCCTGACCACCATCCACAGGCACCTGCAGGGGCCTACCAAGGGGGACAGGACAGCCCAGCCCACACTGGCCTCTCCCCAAGGGCCCAGGGAGCGGGGGCACAGTGACCCAGCAGCCCACGGGCCTCAACTGGGCTGAAGGCCCAGCTGCCAAAGCTCTCATGTTAAGTGAAACCCAGAAAATCACACCATGCAGAGCCTGGGCATCTATAGGGTTCAGAGCACCAAGAACTTGAGCTTCTATTTAAATGTGTCAAGTCCCTACAGGAAAAAATAAGTCTCAATAAACGATTTTTTTTCCTTCTAAACAGGAGAACAAAGAAGTTTCTTCCCATGAGAAAGAAATACACCAAAATGCTAAGAACCATCACGTTAGAGATGGGATTAGATTATAAACGACAAACCTTCTTCTTTTAGCATGCTTAATTTTCTGGACAGTTTTTTAGGGGGGCACCTCAGAGGTCCCCCGCCCAGGGTCTACCAGCCCCAGCTCACCAGGTCCTGCCTGAATAGGGAAGGGGCAGCTTTGGGGCTTGACAAGCCAGGGTGCAAATCCTGGTGCCCTCACTGCCAACTGAGGGTCCCAGGACCAACCATGGGCTGTGTGGGACGAGAAGGTGAGGGCGGGTGCCAGGTACTCCCAGTACCACTGGCTCCCTCCCCCAGCAGCTTGGCACCCCTGAGGTTGCTCTGGGCACCGAGTAACCAGCTTCGCAGGGCAGTGACTCTGCCCATACCCCAGGCAGCTGTGGGGCGAGGAACCACTGAAGCTACCAGGCAGCTGTCCACCCAGCACATCTGCTCCGGGCCGGCCACACCTGTCCGTGGCCCCAGCCTTGCCGGGCCAGCCTCAGTGCTGCCCCGTCCCTAGGAGTGCCCCAAGCGGCAAAGAGGCCAGTGGCGAGGCCTGCTGCCCACTCACAGCATTCAGCCTGTCCACCTTTGTCTTCTCGGGGACCTTCATGGTGGCCGCCAGCACCTCGTCCCCTTTGAACTCCTTGTAGAGCTCCTGCAGTGTCTCTCGGGTCTCCGTGTTCGTGTTTTTCAAATAATAACATGGGTCCTGCTTGGCCTTTTCTTCATCTACAAAACAGCACAGTCGCCTTGAGCAGCCGAGACCCAGCAGCATCCCCAGATGTTGTGATGGGGACAGGAGGCCAGAGCCGCTGAGAGCCCCGGCCGGGACACGAGTCTGAAGTGATCAGAGCCTCTGTCACAGTCACAACAACGCAGGGAGGAGCCAGTGGGGGAAGAAAGAGCAAGGCCACTGCCCTGTCCCCAGACCGGCCCCAGCCCCAGGGATCACAGACTCGCATCACAGGACCCAGTGGCCACGAGCACTCACCACCCTTCATGGGACCTCCATACCCACCCAGCGGCCAGCACAAACGGCCCATCCCTGTGGTGGGACACAGACAATCTCTGAGGAGAAGGCCCACCCAGGCCCCCGAGCACGTGGGAAAGGAAGTAGCTCTGAGAGACCTAGAGCCAAGTCCTGACGGGGCAGGGGTGGCAGGGAGATGCCCAGGCTGGGCACCATGGTGATGGCCCAGCTGGCACTGACATGTCTGGCCCCCGATGGTGGGCATGGGCCGGGGTGGTCTGCCAACCCCAGAACAGAACAATGGAGCATCGGCTCAGGAAATGCAAGACCTGTGAAAACCTGGATGAGACTCCCAGATGCTCAAGCCCCAGGGAGGTGGGGGCCTTGCCCAGGAGCACAGGCTCTTCTACCCAGATCCCTGGCACCCCGGCCAGCCCTGGCCATACATACCTGGGTCTATTATTTTCAAGTTATTCTTAACGTGAAAGAAGTTGGAGACATTGAATTTGTCCAAACTGGTGGGATCCTATGACAAAAAGAACACGCGTGGCAGTGAGCCTGGCACCACAGCCAGACCCGTCCTGGGCCGTGCGGCTGCTGGGCAGCAAAGGACGGGTGGACCAGCAGAGGGACCAGGCTGGAGGGGAGAGGCTGGGGGCTGCATGGGCACCGCAGGTCAGCAGGGACTCTGCCTTGTGCAGGGTGACGAGCAGGGGTGGGGGCGGGGACAGTGGCACAGATGGCTGCTCAGCCAGCTGCGTCCCCTTCTCCCCACACACAGCCGAGCACCCTTGGCTGTTAGCGCGGGACGTGGGGTGCCCACCTCCAGGCCTCCTGCAGGCCACCCCCCTTCAGCCCGGCTGCCAGACTGACCCCACGGTCTGCCCTGGGGACAGCGAGCCCACCACTGGGGAGAGCCAGGCACCGGCCTCTGATTAGAAACGGATGAGCCACAGGAGGATCTAGACACCCTGATTTTCTAGGGCCGGGTTCTCATGAACTCACTCGGGGCTCTGACACCTACAGGCACACCCTACACTCGCTCCTGGGTCCAGAGCACACCAGCCCCAGCCCTCAGGCCTGCAACGGGGCTGCCGGGACATGGATGTGGCTCTGGGGGCAGAGACGAGGGCCCTGACACGGCAGGGGCGGCCTCGGAGGGGAGCGGTGAGCCCTGGACTGAGCAGGCTGCCTGTGTGGAGGCCCAGGGTGACTGAGGGCAGGGAGGGCGGGAGGGGCTCTGCCAACAGCTGGGACAGCTGGGAGCTACGCAGGCAGGGGGCCGCGTGACCACTGAGACAGGAGGAGCCAAGGTCCTGGGCGGTGGTCCCCGGGCAGGCAGGGAAGGGGACACCCACCTGCAGGGTGATGATGTCCTGCCGCGAGAAGGGCTCGTCGGTCAGCAGGTCTCGGAAGTTCTTGGCCTTGATGTTTAGCTGCTCCACCGCCTAAAGCCAGGAGAAAGTCCGCTGTCATGTTGCCTGCCCCCCGACCTGGCAGCCCAGAGCCCACCCAGAGGTAGGGAAAGGACCAAGGTGGGGGACAAGTGTGTGCCACCAAGGGGCGGGGCTTCCTGCGCCCCAGACAGGTTGCTGTTGTCACACATCTGTCTCTCAATGAGCCACCCAAATCCGTGACCCCAGAGCCCCGTGGGGCCAACCTCCAGGGATGGGCATGAAAAAGGCTTAGGGAGGGTTTCCCGCATCACGGGGCCACAGCCCTGCCATCTGCACCCAGCCCAAAGCAGGCCCAGAGCAGGACGGGTGTGGAAATCGGGACCCCCACACACAACGTGTGATCCCCTGGGGCGGCACTAGGAGCTGAAGTCCCTCCAGGGTCTCTGCCGATGCCTGTGGGGGGCACCAGGGCAGGGAACAAGGACCTGCTCAGTGGGCAGAACTGCTCCGGTCCAGTCTGGAGGGCACAAGCAGGCCCTGCCATCTCCTGGCTGCGCCGGTGGCTCTCAGCCCATGAGCCGGCCTGGGCTCCCCAAGGACACACCTCGTGGGTGTAGACGTTGCCAGTAGTCCTGATGGCCACAATGTGGCTGTTGTTGGTGAAGACGGTGAACAGCACAGGGCAGTGGTACTTCCCTGGAGAGGAGGCACACGCCCAGCGTCAGAGAGCGGGAGAGGCGGAACCCTGCCTCAGCATGCCCAGGGCGGACCCAACAGACAGCCCACAGCTCAAGCTCCTCCTCCAAGAGCATGAATTCCCATTCATCCTGTAAGACCCAACCCCTGCAGGGCCTTCCTCAGCAAAGTCGGCCTTGTCAGCCCCCAGCCCACCTGGCCTCCCTCTCCACCTCAGGCGTCCATCACCCTTGCCCAGCCACCAGTAGCCCGTCCTTCAGACCCTGCCCCGTCCCCGTACCTCCTGCGTCCCTCGCCTGGGTTACTGCAACCAGCCCCGGCTGCCCTCCGTGCTCTGCCCCACCCCACCAACACTTGCCCGCAGCCAGGGAGCCCGTTCAAGTCCCAGCAAGAACATTGCAGAAAGGGGAACACTTAGAGATGAGAGACCTTAAGTTGTACGGACTCTAAAAATCCTGATTTCAAAACTACAAAAAATAATTATGAGAGCATTCTGGAAACTTGACCACTGGCTGGATAGTCAATGATACTACGGCATTCCTACCAACTTTTTAGATGTGACAATGGTATTGTGGTTATTATTTCTTAAATCTTAGGCTTTTAGAGATGCACACTGAAGTACTTAAGCACGAGATAGTATAACGTCAGGGATCTGCTTAAAATCACCTGAGTAGGTGCAGAATGCGAGCACAGGTAAAATCAGACACGTTGACAATGGATGGGAGCTGAAGCTGGGGATGGATACGGGGCAGGGAGTCACACATTAATTCTACTTTCTTTCTTTCTTTCTTTTTTTTTTTTTTTTTTTTTGGCCATACCACGGGATCCTAGTTCCCAGACCAGGGATCAAACCCAGGCCCCCCCAACAGTGGAAGCGCAGAGTCCCAACCACTGGACTGCCAGGGAAGTCCCTAATTCTCTCTACTTTCACATCCCTGAAAATTTCAACTAGGGACTTCCCTGGTGGCGCAGTGGTTAAGAATCCGCCTGCCAATGCAGGGGACACGTGTTCGAGCTCTGGTCCAAGAAGATCCCACATGCCATGAAGCAACTAAGCCCGTGAGCCACAACTACTGAGCCCACGTGCTGCAACTACTGAAGCCTGCACACCTAGAGCCCATGCTCCGCAACAAGAGAAGCCACCGCAATGAGAAGCATGCTCACCGCAATGAAGAGTAGCCCCTGCTTGCTGCAACTAGAGAAAGCCCACATGCAGCAACGAAGACCCAATGCAGCCAAGAATGAATTAATTAACAAAAAAAATAG
>RJWK010039897.1:0-20197 GCA_004363435.1 Platanista minor | reverse complement strand
CTAATAAAGTATATATATTTTGTCCATTTAGTAAATTTTGGATGTGAGGAAAGATGAGTTGACTTAATGCAAAATTCTTCATTTCAGAACATTCAAATTATAAAAATACAGAATAGGAATTAAATTTATGAAATTCAACAGGGAGATAGGTTTTATCTGAATAACAATTAGCAAAACATTTTCTACTTCATGATGTATGAATACAATTTTGTGTATGTATATTATGGACATTAATTGATCCATTCACTCATGCTAGATGTTACTACTAAAAATCATCAATATAGAATAGCACAGAATTAACATCCTAGATTTTAATTTTTTAACACTAGAAGACTGTGCAATTCTCATAAAACATTTTCCCATTATATGTTGTTGTCTTCACAGTGTCAGCAAGTGATGATACTGTCAATAAATGATACTTCTATCATTTTCTCACCTGTTTAAGCCTTTTTAGGTATAAGGTATTCAAAGGAGACATTAATGTGATTTGGAAACCTAGAAATTTTAACAAGTGTAGAATTTCTGAGTGATTACATTGTCTGAAAAATAATTTATTCTCTTTTCAAAATATAGGACTCATGAGAATATTTTGTGAAAGGCTAAGTGTAAGATGAATCTACCTAATACCTAATTTCTGTAGGAAAATGGGATCAAGGCATCAAGCCATTTTATAGAAATAATCTACATTTTAATGAGATCAAATGGGAAGGCGCCTGATGCCAATATTTCTTGGCAGTTGAGAACTAAAACATCATTCCAAGGCACCAAGTGCTATTTAAAATGAGCTAAATGAGATAGATGTTAAGATTTTTTTTTTTTTTTTTTTTTTTTCGGTACGCGGGCCTCTCACTTGTGGCCTCTCCCGTTGCGGAGCACAGGCTCCAGACGCGCAGGCTCAGCAGCCATGGCTCACGGGCCCAGCCGCTCCGCCAGAATGTGGGATCTTCCCAGACCAGGGTATGAACCCGTGTCCCCTGCATCGGCAGGTGGACTCTCAACCACTGCGCCACTAGGGAAGCCCAAGATACGTTTAAACAATGGTTTCCCCCCTTTTTTTCAGCTGTGAAATCAGAATTTCATGGAGAAGTTCTAATATAAAATACATAAAAGTGACACTGTTGTGATTGAACATAGAGAGAGTTAAGAAATGACAACCCAACTCCTTGTCCTTCTTGCCACCCACAAGCCATCTCTGCTGTCTGAAGCACACTTTGAAAACCACTCCTCTAAAAGAATTTTTGACACCTGTAAATGATAATTATTCATAGCTAACTTCTAACCTTTTTATTTTTCAAAGTCAGTGTATATATATTTTTAGAATATTTTCACTTTAGTTTTTTTTTAAAAAGTGCACTTTTTTCTAGGCTTTTAGGAAATACATCACAACTCATTTCTAGTCTTTCAGTTTTTTTTTTTTTAAATCATAAAGAGATGAATTTGCCTTCATCAGATCACTGCTTGGGTGTTAGATTGGCTGAGTTCTTGTCCCTGGCCCTATGACAAATGACCTTGGGCAGGTCTTTTGGCTGCTTTATGCCTCAGTTTCCCAATTATTGATTTATTTAAGTAGCATGGCCTGCCATAATTTTTAGAGATGGCATAAGGATAGGATGGAGAATACTGTATAAAGTTTTTATACTCCTAAGTAGAACAGTACACATAGTAACGGACTATCTTAATGATAGTGACTTTAACTTACTACCTCAAGATGTCCTCATTTTATGGCCCTGTAAGGTTGATAGCATTCAGGGTTTTGAATGAGCTGTATGTATGTTTATCAGATGAATGCCGTAAACAGCTATGGCAGAGGCATTCAGCATATGGCTGATTTTAAACCCAACTCTTTTTTTCCATTTCAGGTCCCCTGAAGTCATGGGTGCTGGCTCCTGCTCAGAGTGACAACACCCTGTGGAGTCTGCTGGTACTGGCCCAACCACCACAGAGCCCCACTGGAGCATGGAGCCAGCCTAGAGAGGGTGTCAGGTAGGAACTGTTTTTTCACTTTATGGCACGGTTTTGCCGATTGGAAAAGAAAAAAGTAAATTTTATACCCCTTAAAGGGTATAAAACATTGGTGAATATTTTAAAGGGCTTTTCAAAACTGAGCCATATTGGAAAAAATCAGCACTTACCCGGTCCTGTGCAATCAGGCTGTATACAACATCCAGTTCCCCACAGTGTCCATGATGTCAGTTACACGTAGCACTTCTCAAATGGATGCGTTTGACCCAGGTTTTTAGTGATTATAATAACATAAGCAGTTAGTAAATCAGATGTAATGTTGACATAGTTCTGCAAGTACTTCTTAACTACTTTGAATGATAGGGTCCTGAGCAAAACAGTGATGGGTCTCTTGGCACTTTAAATGTGGGACCATGCTCCATGTTTTTCAGAACAGCCTCCTATCATCATTTTTCATTCAACACCATGTTTCTGAAAAACAAGCAAGTAATAACATATATGCTGCCTAAGTAGTTTACATGGATTATCTCATTAAATCTTCACAAGAACAGTATGTGGTAGATATTGTAATTATCCCCATTCTACAGATGGAGAAACTGAGACTTAGAGATGTTAAATAATTTGCCCACGGTTACAGTATTACTGAGTAGGAAAGCCAGATTTGAACCCAGGGAGTCTGACTAAAGAGTTCTTGTTACTTAGATTATAATTCCTTATTTTTTCCTACAGTTGAAAAAGTTCAGATGTCAAGGGGCTAAAGAATGTTCTCAAAACTAAAACACAAAATTTTTGGAGATACACAGTAATTAACCATGAGACACCTTGAGCTTAGACTGAAGGAGCTTTTGCTTAAAGTTTATCTCTACTTTAAAAATAATAATAATCTAAGACATTTCCAATAGGCTGACCAACTGTATTGCATTTTGTAATAAATTATCATTGGACCATATGGTCAGATTTTTATTTTGTGATAGTGCTTTCTAGAAGACATTTCACAGAAAGATGGAATATAGTATGCAAACACTGAAGCAATCAGCATTGAACTAATACTTGTTTGTTTTTTTAATATTAGATATTCTGATGATTATTGTGTTAACATTTGGAAATATTTCTGTAAGTTGGAAGTTATGGGTATTGTATTTCTGAATATCTAGTGATATAGAAACATTTTACTTCAAATGTTTAATGTGACAGGAAAGTAATTCTTCCAAAAACAGTTGCGTGGTACCCAAAATTAAAAATAGAATGGAAGCAATGATCAAGAAGGATTTCTTCTTAAAGATTGGTCTTTCAACATGGAAAGAACAACAACTCCCCAGATATACACGGTATCTGTGATAGTCTGTAAAACCAGAACGGAAGCCTTTTTAGCTTAATATCTTTCTGTCTTAACCTAAACTTTGTTAATATTTTAATACTTCAAGAGTTTGAAAACACACAATTTTGTGGAGATGATAGCATTCTAGATCCTTTCTCAATGTATTTTATTTAAAAGCTTACATAAGATGCACTTTAATAAGATTTGTACATTCCATAATATTCATGAAAGTATTAAATATTTGGAAAAAGATTGCTTGGAGAGTTGTTAGTTTTCTGAGGGTTCTTAATGAGAGTATAATGAAATGTATAACAAATCCAAAGGGATAAAAAATATTTCATAAGAGGCTTTCTAGGAAGATTTTACAATATTTATTTCACTGTGACTCATATTTTTATTGTTTTTCTTAAAGAATATAATTTTGTTTGTCTCTAAAGACTGACTCATCTGCTCTTCAAAAAGAACATAGATAGGAATGTTGTATCTCACTCTGAGATGGATATTTGAGAAGTCTTAGAAAAGCAAAGCAAAGCATGGCTACATTAGGGAACCTATTAAAATACTATCATTCCTACTTTCTTTTTTGTGTAATACAGATTTGTTGAGCTGAATATTCTGATGAAGAGGTGATAAGTAAGGATACTTTTAAGTAAAAGCTATTTAAATAATGATCATGCTTTATCAAAATCTAGTAATACAAAAATTTATGAGCACACTGGTTATCTCAGAAGGTAGACAATTTAAGATTGATACCAGTAGTCCCAGTAGCAGGATTCAGACTTTTTAAAGTGTACAGATTGAAGTATTCAAGTGATATAAAATTGCTAAGAATCAAGGATGTTTTAGAAAACTCTTAGCTATTGAGTTAAGGACATTCTTAAATCAAAATATTTACGTTTGGGGGAATAATGTACCATTATGAATAGAAACCGATCAGTCAAAAGTGCAGAGTTTTTGTTTTATTAGCTACAAACAGAGCATAGGCTGTTAGAAACTAGGAATTATTCTTACAGTTAGTAGAGAGCTATGCTTGCTATCCACATTTTCCCTCTTCCTGTAGCTTCACTAGCACACTAGAACCCAAGCCAGGAATAGTAGCCACCTCCTTCTGTTCCCCAGTGCCTTTCTTAGTTACCAGGTCCCTAGGATGACCAGGAAGGAAGGAGAGTGTTGGATCTAAAAATGTGACTTGTCCTCTGTTACATAGCTAATTATTGTCAAACCAGGGTTGGAATCAACACTGACTAACTCTAGACCGGTGCTTTTTTCATTTTATCTTGCTGCCTTTCATTATACCAGTGTTTTTCAAGCAATAGAACCCATTTATTTATAAAACAAATTATTGCACATAGAAACTCAGTATAGCCAAAGGATAAAAATAAAATGTTCTGTTTGAAGCCGAGGTGGAAAGCATGAAGCCCAGACCATAAGCCTTCTCGCTGCCTCTCTTTTCCTTTTCTCACTGGGCACCTAAAGAAACCTAAGCCTTCACAGTACAGTTTTAATATGCACAACATACCACAGAGTTTTAAAAGTTATCCATGTTTCTGTAATGGTAATTACTTCATTGAATATTTCTCTTATAAACTGTTTTCTTTGTCTTAAATCTTCACTGGAGCTCTTTTTTCAGCTCAGGAGAACATCTAGCTAAGTGTAGTGAACATCTTATTTCAGGCTCTGAATCCTCCAATCCAAAATGAAAGCCATCTTGAGGAGCTGGAGAGAGGGTTTGAGAAGGACAAGGAGTCTTCCTTTTAGTGGAGGGAGATGCACTGTTTCTGTTTTATCTACCTTGCACCTTGTGCCTGTGCCAAATGAATTTGATA
The DNA here is from genome assembly GCA_004363435.1 of Platanista minor. Taxonomy (NCBI): domain Eukaryota; kingdom Metazoa; phylum Chordata; class Mammalia; order Artiodactyla; family Platanistidae; genus Platanista; species Platanista minor. The sequence continues at coordinate 15,091 of RJWK010039897.1, read as the reverse complement.
AAAGGTATATGCATGGAAGTAGAAGAATATTTTCTCAACTCATTCTCAAAGTTGCTAAATGCTTGCCTGGAATAACATATCTTAAGCACATGGCCCTGCTTACTCACTGCTTGGGAAACACACCACAGTACTTACTTCTATTCCCCAACCTTATACATTTGTTTCTTAAGCTTAGAGATGATCATAACATTGCTGTGCAGTTTTCTGCTGCTTACTTTTAAGTTGAAATCTCATTTTTGTTTCAGATTCTCCTTCTTCTGTGGTTAACAAACAGCTCGGATCCATGTCACTTGACGAGCAGCAGGGTGCGTGCAACAGGAGATGCGCTATGCCCATCCATCCATAGTTTTATTGCAATGCATAAACCAAGCTCTCTTTCACTTTTTCAAAGCATTTCATTTTGATTATAGTCTGATAGTATTTTGTGGGCTGAATTACCTTAGGTGGTATTATGCACAAAGGGCCTCCTTGGCCTATACAAATTATTTTCTGTATAAGCTCATTTCTACCTTTGGCCCTTTATGCCAACTTTGGAATCTCTTCCTATAATAGTATTATAGTGGATATAATATCGATCCTTTTTTTAATTCTAGCTATCCTAAAATTGTATAGAACTGTGGATGTGAGGTTAGCATATTACCTAGTGGCTAATTTAGAAAAAGTTATTTGAACATAGTAATGTTCTGTATTACTGCATTGCTATAATAATGATACTTGATTTTATGTCTCACTTATCTGGTAGTTAAACTCCTGATAGCTTTAACTTTAAGGAATACAGTTATGAATGCAGAGATAAGCTCCAAAGCCACCAGTCAGAAGGGAAAATAGCTTCCACTTGCACTTGCGCTTTTGGAGTAGGCGAGGTATAGAACCCCCTTGAAGCCTTGAGCGGAGGCTGATCGAGTAGATTTTACAAATATTTTTAAAAAATTAAAAAAGAATAACAGCACTACAGCCGTAAGCTTTAGTTGGCTAAAAGTTTACATGTGTAGGATGACTCATTGGTCAGCAGTATTGGGGAAATGAAATATTGATGAAGTACCTATTTAGTGTGAAATAGATCTAATTTTGACTGTCTTCTTAGAGGATTATTCAGAAACTAATTTTGAAACAAATTAGAAAACTTCTGTACATCTGATCGTACTATTCTTTATAGACCTGAGTTGACAGATATTTGCTATAGCTTTTTGTGTTCTTGAGAATGAATGAATGAATTAGTAAATGAATTTGAGAACTAAGAAATTATGCGTGCTTTATCTTTATACATTTATTGTAGAGGTATTATCAGTAAAGAATAATTAAGGTATAAAACAATTATAGCATTATATTATATTTTACTACTGTTTAAAACTGCTCTCTAATGAAATAATCTGTTTTTGGTAAGGCTATGTGAATGTAAATACTACCAGAGAGTTTGTAGCCAAATTCATATTTTATTTAATCTTACAGAATAATTTCCATAGAATTATATTGAATATTATATTTAAGTTGGTAATTAATGTACATATGTTATGGCATATGACAGCAAGAGATGAGAATAAAGGATAACTCCCATATTTTTGCCATCAATGCCTGGGTAAATGATGGTGCCATTTTACTAGGGTAAACTAGTTCAGAGGCAGAAATCAAAAGGTTCTTTATTTTTTTGGCCGTGTAAAGTATGATATGCCTTTTAGTCATATGAGTAGAGATGTTATATAAAAGGTCAGGTATTGCATAGGTTTGGCAGAAGCTGCATGATGATAGACCGTCATCAATGTAGCTTTGCAATAAGTTCTCTGAGCAGAAATGTTCTAATGACAGTATATCCAAATGAATTAAATCCTGAGCTTTTACATGCCTTTTTGTTCAGCAGGATGACGTCTTTTAAAGTACTGGGGACTTCTACATTATAGGCTTATATTACCTAAAGATAACCGCTACTATACAAGTTAACAGAAACTTCCCCCAACTGTCTTTCTCACCTGGACTAATGCAGTAACCTCTTAACTGGTTTCCTCACATCCACTCAGGCTGTATCTCTTCTCTACCAACAGCCAGAGTGAACTTTTAAAAATGTACATCTAATCATGTCTTTCATCTGCCTAAAACTTTTAAACTGTGTCCATTTGCCCTTAGGCAATCTAAATTCATACCGCTTGGCTTGCAGAGCTGTACATGACCTGGCCCCTTCCCTCACTCACTAAGCTCTTGCCAATTAAGCCTTCTTTCAATTTTTCTAACACTCTAAGCTCGTCTCCCTCTCAAATCTCTTGTATATGGTATTGCCTCTACCAAAAATGCTTTTCCCTTTAGCAACTTCTACTCATCAAAACTCACTTAGATATTACTTTCCCAAAAGTAATATGACATTCTAATCTGAAGTAGTTCTCCCCTCTTTTTCTCTTTGTGACCTGCTATATTCCTTCGTTGCATTTGTCAAAATTTGTAATCATATGTTTACTTAAGGGATTGTTTGTTTAACTACCTATTTTTCTCCGTATTCTCTCAATGTTTTCATTCACTATAATATATTCAGTGCCTAACATCATATCTGTTTTCATTAAACAGTAAATATTTGTTGAATGAATGAGTAAATCAATTCTTTAAGCAGTGGGATGCTATAGAAATTATTCCAGCTTGGGTGAAACATGACCAGATTTATGTCTTAGATCATTTTGGCAGCTTTATAGATGCCTGATTGGAAGGGAATAAAATTGAAAACAGCAAGACTACATAAGAGGCTGTTGCAGTAGGCCAAGTGAGAGATGATGAGGAGTCCAATCTAAGGTGATAGCAGTGGGAAATGAGAAGAATAGACAGATTTTAAAAAATATTTAAGAGCTAGAATTGATGGGACTTTGAGACTGATTAGTTATTAAAAATGAGAGAGTGGTATCCAGGTGTCTTGATAGGGTGATAGATAGTAATACTGAACCAAGATAGGGATTTCAGGAGAAACAGCCAGTTATAGGGGGGAAAAGGTACATGCGATTTTCTTGATATGTTGAGTTTGAAGTACCTTTGGACATCCAAATGGAGAAATATCATAGACAGTTGGATGGAGATATGATATGTTTCTGGAAGTCACCAGAGAAGCCTGAGATGGAGATAAAAATTAGGAATCGTCAATTTACAGATAACAGTTGAAACCACGAGAGTAGATAAAATTGTCTAGGAAAAGAGGATAACGTGAAAAGAAGAAAGTCTATGCTACAAGCAGCAAGCAGAGAAAAGTATCTGGCTAAGGAGACAGAAAAGGAACGATCAGAGAAATAGGGCAGAAAGATTGCCATAACCAAAGTCAGGAGAAAAGAAAAGTTCAAGGAGGAACTGGTCAGTAGTGCATTGTGAAGCAATGAAAGGACAGAGAAATGTTTTTGAATTTGGCATTATGTGGGTTACTGACTGCTTCGGCACTGCAGTTATATGTGGAGGCAGAAACCAGATAGCAGTGGTTTGAGGAGAAAGATTTTTTTAAAAAAGTGAACACATTGGTATGTAGATGACTTTCAATAAGCTCAATTAAGAATGAAAAGATAGAGAAAAGGTAATGTCTGGGAGGGAGTTATAATTTCAAAACTCAGCATGTTTATAAAATAAGAAAGAATCTTTGTAGAAGAGGTTAAAGGTATAGGGAATAGTTGATGTCCCCAGATATGCTATTATTTCAAGTTTTAATCTTTGTCAAGACCCTTGTTCTCTATTTTACCCTGCAGAATGGAAAAAGTAGCACATTTAATAAGTCTTTTCCTGAATATATCTCTAATGATTATTTTAAGCATATTTTAAATGTCTTTTTCGTACATTTAAAAGACGCTAATATATTTTTAGTTGATAATTCAGTTTTATACTTACCTGAACAGTATTCATCTTCCAGGTGTCCAGGTGCTTTTACATTGCTTAATTGTAAGCAATGTTGTAAAATGTAAAATTGTAAAATGTTGCTTAATTTAATTTCCCATAGTAGTTCATAGATTTTCTTTCTTTTTTTTTTTTTTTAATTTATTTTTTGTCTGTGTTGGGTCTTCGTTGCTGCGTGTGGGATTTTCTCTAGCTGCGGCGAGTGGGATCTGCTTTTCGTTGCGGCGCAACGTCTTCTCATTGCGGTGGCTTCTCTTTTGCGGAGCACGGGCTCTAGGCGAGCAGGCTTCAGTAGTTGTGGCTCGCAAGCTCAGTAGTTGTGGCTCGTGAACTCTAGAGCACAGGCTCAGTAGTTGTGGCGCACAGGCTTACTTGCTCCACGGCATGTGGGATCTTCCTGGACCAGGGATAGAACCTGTCCCCTGCATCGGCAGGCAGATTCTTAACCACTGCGCCACCAGGGAAGTCCTAGATTTTCTTTATTTTGAGGGATTACTCGGCTAAAAATGTTACTAATAAAATTTTTTAAATTGTAATTGACTTGTTTCATTGAAAAGATTTCTTTTCTTTCAATAATTATATACACATTATTGAACTGGTTGATTGCAAACAGTGTTTTTGCTTATTTATCTTGAATGTTTTTAAAAAGCACCACACTTTGTCTAAAATATTTAAAGTAAACCTTAAGACCATAAATGCAGCTGCCTGGTTGCCTCAGTAGTTTTTATTTTCTTTTATCAAAATATTTTTTAAAGAAATAAATGATAGGGAAATAAGTGTACAGCATGCACATTGTTTTTACCCTGTGATAAAATACTTTGCACTACTCTCCAAATTTAGGGCTGTGGGTACACACACTGACAACCCTTCTGTGCTAATTAGAAAGTATTTGAATAAGCACAGTTATATCTGTCATGCATTTTGTTTAGTTTGAACAATATATTTTAATGAGTAGTTTTGATTTTCCTTTAATTAATACTCTGTTATAACTACTGTATTTTAAGGGGGAAAATCCTCTTCGGACATATTTCTCTTGCCTCTTACTAAAACTAACAAATATTTCCTGTTAAAAATATTTAGGCCAGAAATTCCCCCTTCTTTTATTAACAATAACAACAATAACAAAAGAAACCTATAATCTTAACATTTAATTGTTTTTGTTTTTTTGCGGTACGCGGGCCTCTCACTGCTGTGGCCTCTCCCGTTGCGGAGCACAGGCTCCGGACGCGCAGGCTCAGCAGCCGTGGCTCACGGGCCCAGCGGCTCCGCGGCATGTGGGATCTTCCCGGACCGGGGCACGAACCCGTGTCCCTTGCAACGGCAGGCAGACTCTCAACCACTGCGCCACCAGGGAAACCCAACATTTAATTTTTGAGCGAGTATAAGGAATTAATTTTGCCTGAGTTTAAAATTTTGGCCATGACTATAGCAAGTTGCTTTATATTCAATTTACAGTGATAATCATTAAGTGGAAGTTGATAATGCTATTAAGTTTGAAACTTACACCTATAGGCAATTGTGTATCTGTCAGACATTCATTTTCTACTCTAGATTTAAAGAAATAAAAATGCTAATTTGTAGGCATTAGAAACATAAATGCTAATTATCCATTATTTTATATAAGAAGACTTCTTTTGAAATTAATAAAATGTTTACAGAAAGAGACTTGTGGGTGATCAGAAAGCAGTGAAACAGATTTTACTAATTCTACTAGGGTAGATTGGGAATGGAAAAACTGGACCTGTCTTGCATTAAGTATTATTCCCTTAAGATTATATACTGTCACCAAGTTGAAATTTTATTTTAATAATATCATCTTGATGATAGTACATCAATCAATATTTTAAATTGCCATTAAATGTACTTTGACAACTCTAATTTTTATTAAATAAATATCTAATGATTGAAGACTGCTGTATTAGTGGGACATATAAGTTCAGTATTCATCACACTGGACTACCTCTGTATATGTCATATTTTAAATTCTAGAAAATAAAGTTAGTGAAATCAGACTTCATTTAGATTTTTTTTATATTCCTTAGAACTAGTTATCACTTAGTTGCTTAGAATGAAGTAGCTAATCCCCGTTTCCCCAACTACTAGTCTAGATTCTTAAAATTAGTGATATATTTCATCTTTTGGAAGTTAAACACTATTTAATTTTTATTGCATATGCTTACTTGTTCCACTCTCCTGCTAACCAAATCAATATCTATATTTCTAGTTAAATTGTTTTCTAACTCAGAATTGTCTGTGATAAAAATAACTGACATTTATTGAGTTTTTAATATGTAACTGGCACTGTGTTAAGAATTTTGTATGTATTATCTCATTTGTTGTAATTTAATGAGGTGAACACTAATGTGATCCTCATTTTACTGGTGAAGAAACCAAGACTTCAAGAAATATGTAAAGACAAGTGAAATAAGTGGTGGAGCCATATTTGTATATCTGTTTCATTAATTCAACTCATATTAAATGCGTATTACCTTGTGGCAAATACTGGGCTTGGCACCAGTTTGCATGAATGAATAAAGCTAATGCTCCCTGTGCTTGGAACAGAGTTGATTAATAATAATGATAATGATAATAATAGAGTTGATTAACCATAATAATAACAGCATAGACCCTTACATTACATTTTCTTTGTGCCAAACATTACTTTGAGCAATTTTTATATGTTTATTTACTTAATCCTCACCAAAGCCGTATACAGCAGGTACCATTATTATCCCCATTTTCAGATGAGGAAACTGAGGTAAAGAGAGATTAAGAAACTTGTCCAAGGTCACCAAGTCACACAATGTGTCTGTGTTAGGGATGTGATTCAAATCCAAGCAGCCTGGTTCCAGTGTCTGTGATCATAACCACTATCCTTTGCTTCATCTAACAGTAAAGACAGATGATGAAAAAACTAAATACAAGTGTCCTGTTATAAAAGAGGAAGTAAGGTTCAATGGGGAGCATATGAATGAGTCTTTGTCTCTTCTGGTAGGGGGCCAAATAAGGCATTCCTGAGGGTGAGACATTTTAGCTGCAATCTGAAAGATGAGTATGAGTAAGTTAGGTCAGGGAGAGGGAGGAAAGGGGGATCATGAATAGCATGTGCAGAGGCTCTGAGATAATCACATTAGAATGACTAGAAGAGTCCCAGTATGGCTGGCGTTTGCTCTGGCTTCAAGAGATAGGTAGAGTCCAGATTGAGAAGGACCTTTTAGACTTTTTTAGGGTTTTAGATTTTAATTTAGGAACAGTAGGAAGCTAATGAAGGATTTAAAATAGGGAACATGGCCTGATCTGGTTTGTTCTGAATAGAGTATGAAAAATTGATTAGAGACTAATAAATCACTTAGGAGGTTCTTCTGGTAATAAGGATTTTGACTTGATGATAGAAGTAAGGTAGAGATGTGAAGAGATTCATGAAATATTTCAAATGTAGAGTACATGGGATTTGATGAATGAGGCAAAGGATTGAGGAGGAGTACAGAGTATAAATTGCAGTAACAACTCCAGAATTTCTATGTGGGGTGGTTTAGCAATGGCAATCTGGTTGGAGGGAGCAGGGTCAGGGTGTGTCTTATACAGTAAATGCAGTGTTTTGACTTAGATTATACATTTATTTGTGGTGGTTTGGGAAAGGTAATAATAGAGACTAGCAGGTGATATTTCTAGGGCTGCAGGGGAACTCCCAAGTTTTGACTGAGTACAGTTGATTGGCTACTTCCTGAAATAGGTAACCCTGGAAAAAGAAGAATATATGGGAGAGGATATATAGAAGGAGGTGGAGATCACAAACTTAGTTTGAATATGTTGAATTTGAGTTATCTGTGTGAGGCATCCAAGTAGGAAAGTCTGTTGGGCAGTTAATTGTATCGTTGTGGCATTATCAAAGATGGCAGAGCTAGAGAGGTAAATTGGAGAATTTTCTGCATGTAGATTGATAATTGAAGGTATGAAAGTAAAAAGTGAGGCATCTAAAACATCTCAAAAAAATAAGAAAAAATTCCAGAATTACATATTTTGCTAGAGGAGAGCTGATAAAGGAGATGGAGAAGTAACAACCACATTGAGAGGTAATAGGTAAAGTAGAACAGTGTGATGTCATGAGATCAGAAGAAGAGAAATTTTCAAATACAAGAGAGTTGTCTATTTGTGCTGAGAGGTCAAGTATAAATGAGTTCTAAAAATTCTCCACTAGATTAATCAACAGGGAGGTGATCAGTCTCATTAGTGAGAGCAGTTTCACCTGGCTGATAAAGGAGAAGATGAAAAGTACTTCTCAATGGAGATGAGAATTAAGAAAAGTACTTCAAAACGATAAGCAAGGAGGACAGTAGCTGGAGGGGAAAGTGGTTAAAGAGAGTGTTCTCCTAAGCTGTCTACCTCATGTGTTCATTTTCATCTGGAGGTCACATTTTATCATGTTAAGTAATCTATTCAATCAGAGTATGACAGACAGGTTTGATTTTTTAATGGAGAATATAGGTGAGGAAACAGTCATACAAAGAAAAATCTTGGATGAGAATTTTGGCAGGGTTTATGTGCCACATGGGGTATGCATTTTTACTTATTTTCTTTCTGTCCTCCCTCCAAACTGAAAGTGAACTAGGAATAGAAGACTTTTATGAACAGAGGGGTATAAGACTAACAGTTCTGAAGTACAGGGAAGGAAAGCCTAGGTAGCATAGGTAAAATGACTACTACATTTCAATCCATAAATTTTAAGTATTAGAGGGAAAATGGAACCAGGCACAGTTTGATTCTGTATGTATCCCAACCCCATGTTTAAGTTCAATTCACATTTCTGTGTTATGTCATGAAAAAAAGTATTGGATTAAAGTTATTGTCATTGATACACAGGTTTTGATTGTCAGGAAGAAAATTTGACTAGGATATTATTTCCAAAAGGAAACAGTCATAGGAGAGATTTCCTAGTAAATGTCAGTATTAAAGTTGCACTTTGTTTTTGGCTTTCATAAAATAGTTAATATCTGTATAAAGTCAGATTGCACTAGTGAGAACACTCAATTTTAGAATAAAAGCCTTGCATCACAGTCACCTATGTGGTGGATAGTAGTTCTCTGTTTAGAATCTACTCCTAGAAACAGTTTCTGCACTTTGAATCAGAATATACTTCCTTATACAAAAGATTGGAAGATCTGGATATCCAGTAGTCTGAGGTATGCAGAAAAGTTACAGGTTCCTGACCTATAAAATTGGAAATTTTGCATATTGACCTAGAAATTATACTTGAGAAATTTGCTTTTTCTTGTATGTATGCCAGGCAAGTTGGGGTGCAAAATTTGGGGAGATAGTTGAGCTCTATCATTGCTATGTCAGTGTTTTTTTCAGAGGATTTCATCATAGATTTTGTTTCCTTTTAGATTGATTTTTATTTTAAACATTTGGCAAAATAGAAGGAAAAATATTGACAAGTTCATTGTGCAATAGAAAATCCCTGAGGCAAAGAATATATTATTTCTGTACGATCCACAGGATATCTGAGCTACTGTAGGTGATTAATGGATGATTGTACAGTTAGAATAGTGACCCAACAGCAGAGAAAATGTTGGGCTTAGTGGTTCTAAGCAAATTATTATGGCCGTATGCTACTTAATTATCATCACTTTGATAACTTTGTTTAAATTTACACATAAGATGGGTCTCCAGGGATATCCTAGCTAAAAGACCAAAACATCCATATCAATATTTAGATATATACAAACCTAGTTACCAAAATAGCATATTTTATACTACTTTTAGCATGTTTTTTTAGAACCACAAATGATTAATATCGTAGTTGAAATGCACAGATTGAATGGTTTGAAAACATGGGTATTAACCAAAAAAAGAAGTTTATTTGTGGTTCTTATTGTGAATCAAAGCTTGAAAGATACCTAATTAAAGTTCAAAGAAGTTGCTTTCAAATTGTATTCCAGCCCATTCTGAGATTTTTTTCTGAGCCAGTGCATTTAATCTGAAAGGGTTCTTTCAGAGAAAGAGGAAAGGATCTCTTAAATTTGCTTCCCAGAATCTCATGTTACTGACTATTCACTGCTAACTCCAAAAAATGAAGTCTTTTACAGTATATTATCTTGATTTTTATGTGGTTATGACTGTGCTTGCTAAAGCATGTATTTTAATGGGTGGTCGTTTGCCTGGATAGAAACCGCTCTAAGCTACTAACATCATCAGTTGTTTTTAATAATTAAACTACATAGCAATATATATGGCCATCTTAGCAGTGTTGAACAAGTTAAAAGTGATTTTTTTCCCCCCACTACACTGTCCTTGTTCTGAGTGCACCACAATTAATTTTATTCTCCTATAATGTTTTTAGAGTGAGAAGAAATAGTTCAATCTTTCAGTGCCCTGGAAAAGATACAGTGTAGTTTTCCAATACTCTGATACCAAAGTGACAGTTTGGACTACCAGAACTTTTGTCAGTTAAAGTTGCTGATATGAATTATACATCACTTCTGAGAAATAACAACACCAGCAGTTGATATTTCTTAATTAAAATATTTATTTAAGGAATCTTATTTTCTACTGAGTATTCAAATCATTTCCAAGACAGTATAGTAAGTAGGAACTTCATATAGAAAGAAACTTAGGTTACTAGAGAAAAAGAATCTAGCTCATTATCATCAGTTTCATCATCTATAAAATGGAGATTAAAATATGTGCTACAGAGATTTAACAAAGGATGCATCTATATCCTGGGACATAGTAATGTTCAAGAAATTTTAGTTACTGTTATGATGGTGTGTTCTACATAAAGTCATTGGGTTTGGTGAAGTTCTAAACCCTAAGGCTGTTAAATTAAAATCTCTACTTGTTAAGCAAAATATTTCAGTAATATTAATATATTTCTGTGCATTATATAAGTAAGGCTTTGAATAATACAGTTTTTAGAATGTGTTTGCTAATCCAACTTTTAACACACAGAGCAAGTTATGGAAAATTAAAATGGTTGCAGATATTTCTTCAAATAAAGTAATAAATTTATTTTTGAGTTCTTTAAAGTAGATTTTTATAGACCTTTTTAGCTTAAAATATGCACTTTATCAGAAACAATTTGTTAATTAATTTACTAGTAAACCAGTGATCTACATTTCCAAGAAGATTCAATGTGATAGGTTGTATATGGTCAAGAAGAGGAGTATTAAACTAGGAAGAGTAGAATGGAACAAGGCTAGGAAATGGATTTTTAAACCTCGGATATATACTTCCATTAATGCCTCAGTTGAAGAAACCACGTTCTGCACTGCATAGTGTTTCTGCCAGAGACATTATTTATATGCAGTCTACAAGGAGATAACTAGACTAGGGGTCTGAAGTATTTGTAGCTAACAGAAATAATGTGATGGGCCAGTTTTACTCCTGGCTGATGACTTCATTGACAACTTAAATGAACAAATTCTGTCAACTGTAGTCATTTTATAAATTAAATGAGTACTACTACTGTGTTTTACATGATTTTTACTGTATTCCAGAGAGATTAAATAATAACTTGGTAGTAGATAGGAAGAAGGTTTGAATTAACATTGATCATCTCAGGAAGCTTCATGCTTTTGGAGGTTGGGGGTGTTCTTGGAGGCTGGTAGATATTTAATACACCATTTTGACCTCTTAGCAGCTAGCTATTTGTCTACTATATTCCTTTAGTCATCGCATGCAGATATCTATAGCTGCCTCTAATTTTACTCAGAAAGGAAGTTTTGATACAGCATTTAAATGGCTTCTTTTTAAAAATTTTTATTGGAGTATAGTTGATTTACAGTGTTGTGTTTGTTAGTTTCAGGTGTTAAATGGCTTCTTAAAACTTATGCTCCCATAACCAAGGTAGATCTATGAAATTTAATCCTACAATTCTCTCACACCTGCTTTTGTTTCCCCCTATTTCTTCTCTACTTTAAAAGAAAAATAATAGCAAAGCACTTTACAAAATGTTGTGAGAGATAATGAAAGAAGTAGCCCGAGCTCTACCTCTTGGTTTCCTTGATCATTCATTCAGTCTTTCAGCTGTCTTCACCAATTCCAGATCCCTAAGGATGACTGTGGTTTTGGCAGCAGTGGGACAGAAATTTTAGCAACATAACTAAAGAATAAGGGAAAACTATATGTGGACAAATGACTAACAGCAAATTTTTCAAAGATTGTCAAGGATAGAACAGATATTTTAAAAGTCCCGTTCAGGAATTCCCTGGTGGTCGAGTGGTTAGGACTCTGGCATTCACTGCCGAGGGATCAGGTTCAGTCCCCGGTTGGGGAACTAAGATCCCACAAATCATGCGGTGCGGCCAAAAAAAAGTCCCATTCTTGATAATTTTATGTAAGTTAAAGATATGTTAATTCGGTTATTTTATCAGAATGCCATTTGGTAAAATACATCCTCTAAAACATTGTAATATTGAATCTTTGAAAGTCGTAATGGATTGTTAATTTTTTTTCCAGCAGCTGTTTATATCAAGGACATAATCATAACAAAAGTAGTAGAGAAACAAAGTGAATTTATCATTTGGTAGGCCAGCTTTATAATTGATTCATACTTTATTTTCAAATAGCAATTAATGTTATAGGAGAGGATTTCTCAGGAGTTAGAAGTGAAGACGTAAGAATTGATAATTCTGAGTTTTATCAGCTTGGCTTCTCATCTCTTTGGGAGAATCCTTTTTCCTTTCTGCTACAGTTCTGTATTTTTAAGTCTTGTTAATTGTCCTCTCACAGGATAAAAGCTAGAGCAGAGTTTCTGTCAGATTCTCTTTTAGTAAGTACTCCACCGTCTTCAAGAGGAATGCAAACAGATATGTCCTTCACTGCAATATAAAGTGGACCTAATAACCAAAAATCCTAAGTAATTTTGATTTCATTAAGTTGTTAATGCTTTTATTGATACTGTTTTCAAGACAGAAAGCTTATTTTTAGTACTGTTATATCAAGTCCTTGAACTTGTATGGAGAAAACAATTAGGACACAGAAGGGTTTCCTTTCTGCAAGTGACTGGCAGAAATGTTACATGTTTGATTATATAGCAGTTTTTGTTCCCTGTACATTTTAATGTTCCCCCAAACTGTTATTCATCATAAAAAGAAAAAAAATTTAAAGCCCTATTCAAATTTGTCTTTGAATATCCATGTATTCCTTTTGGGGGGGTAGGGGAGAGGTGACTTCAAAGTGGTTTGTATCCATTTCTGTAGAGTTTCTTGATTTTTATTTACCATTTTACAAAGATTTTATATGTTGAGATGGATGTATATTATGATTATCACCTATAGACTGTTAAGGTGGAGTTGCCTTTCTGTAATTTAGAAAATAAATTTCTTGCAAGATTAGTCAGGAGAAGAGGATGGAATTATACCAAAACATATGATCTTATAACATAGAGTTTTAGAAAATAGCAGAGCACAATAAATTTTCTTCTCCTGCCTCCTTCCTAATAGTGTACAGGCTGTAATCCCTCCCTAGATTATAAATCTATGAATTTGAAAGAACAGGAAGAATTTGATAACATTTAACTGCAGCAAAGTTTTTACTAAACAACTTCTTTTGGAGCCCTTGCACCTTACTTCTCAGTGTTTCTGAAGGAGCCAATGATAGTTATTCTTGATGCTCTAGCAACTGAAGAAAGATTCTGAGCGTTCCATTAAATAAAAGTACCAACTTTATAAAGTATGTCATTGCATGTTAATATTCTTTGATTCCCTAAAAACTAAATATGGTTCTCAAATGTGTGTGATTTTCATCTGAATCAAAGGGAGTCATATACACAAAGCTAGAAAATGATGCAATGCCACTTTTGAAATATAGAGTGTTTCTATTAACACTTGCTTTGAACTTTAAGTGAGAACCATACAGATGTGAGAAAGTTATGACAAGGACAACCTAATTTAAGTTTTATAAATTTTAGGAAATGTCATCTTTTTATTGGTTTCAGAGACTTTTTTCAAATGTTTTAAACACAATTTTCAGATAACAATAATGAAAAGCTGAGCCCCAAACCAGGGACAGGTGAACCAGTTTTAAGTTTGCACTACAGCACAGAAGGAACAACTACAAGCACAATAAAACTGAACTTTACAGATGAATGGTAAGTTAATATTTTTGTGAAGATGTTCTTAGCCATTTTGTAGGATTGTATTAGATATTATTTTTAGCACTTCATCATCTTTGTTTTGCAATAATACATTGGTTCTCAAACTTTAGTGTGCTTCAGGATCACTTGGAGAGCTTGTTAAAACACAGATTACTAGACCCCACTCTGAGTTTGAGATGGAGTCAGAGAATTTGCATTTCTAAAAACTTCCCAGGTGATAAACTAATATTGCTGGTCCTGGGATATTTCTTCTGATAGAAAATGCAAAAGATAAAAATAATCAATCACCAAAAGACCACTAGTGCAAAAATTAATAAAACCTAACATTTTGGAGCTTTTTGCAGTCTTGGTCCTATGTAAAAGGTATGTGTATGTGTATATATATGTATATATTTTTGGTTTGAGTTTTAAAACATGATTTTAATCATACCTAATATATTCAGTTCTCCCTTGCATTTATTTGAGTTAACTTTATAGTAAATATTCCCACAATACTACTTAGTTTTCATAAGTATTATTTTATCAGCTGTATAATAGATTCCATGAAGTGGATGTACCATAGTTTTACTTAACCATTTCCCTTTAATTAGTCAGTGAATTTATTTGTTTATTTTTACCAAATAAAACTATAATGAATATCTTTGTTTACAGGCTTTTTCCTACCTTTAAGTTTATTGATTGGGATATTTTTCCAGAAATAAGCTATATCTAGATTGAAAGATATTACAAAATTATTTTCAAAAGGATAATCTGTTATTATATTTCTCCCAGCAGCATATGAAAGCATATGCTGTCTCCAGACCAATGTTCAATATATTCATTTGTAACATATATTTGATTTTTAAATAATTTTTATTTTTATTTAATTTATTACTGGTGAGTTTGAACTTTAATAGTTGTATAGATTCTTTTTAATGACATTTCTGATATTTATTGCTCATTTAATCTAGTTAAATCTTACATTAAAAAAAAAATCTAGTTATGTGAGCTTCTTAAATTCTTTGCCACTGTCTCATCCCTTTTGTGTGAGAGAGACAGCACCCAAAATTTTGTATTTGAATTTATTGCTATTATTATATAAATTAATATGTAGATAATACAAGCTTTCTTAATATATAATTAATTATATATTAATATAATTATATGTGATTA
>RJWK010039896.1:0-20198 GCA_004363435.1 Platanista minor | reverse complement strand
AAAAAAAAAAAAAAAAAAAAGTAGAGAACAAGGAATTCCATTCACATACATATGAAACTAGAGCTATACTTGTAATACTTCTGAAAGGCAGAATGATATGACAGCGATTACAAACACAGTTGTTTGAATATATACTAACAGACACTCCACTCCTCAAAATGAAAGAATCATCGTGTTTTCAGGGTTTCAAGACTAAAATGTCTGAGCTAAATCCAACTGGAATTAACCATGGATATTCCTTCTCCTTCCGGTTGGGCCAGAAAACAAGAAACAGAAAGATGTGTTTTTAGGCTGATCCTCACTTCTCCACATGAGGATTTTGCTTGCAGACCCTGTTCCAGAAGCTTGGATAACACATGGTGACAAAAGGTCATTTCGCAACTTCACACATTCCAGATGATGACTCTCTTCAGAAAGAGTCTCTTTCTAGTAAAAGCCAGAAAAAGAAACTTCTCACTACTTAACTGCTGTTAGCATTTTGTTTCCTGCCAACACAAAAACAAGCCTTGCTGATGGGACAAAATGTTTTCTCTTAATGTAACTGTGTCCTTTGAAATGCAGTGGTGCAGAAAACACAAGGGGGATGAGGGCGAGGCTCAAGGGAAGAAAGCTCTGTTGGAGGCTGAGCTTTCCACTAACCAGCTATTAAAACTTGTTCAAGTTATTTCCTTTTAGTTTCTGCTACTCTGGACAAGCTTTTGCACATTCTAGAAGAATTTTTAATTTCTTCATCTGTAGAATGAAAACCAGAATAGACTGACTTGTCCAAGAGGCAGAAAGAGAGCATGAACCCAAGTCTCCTGATTTCCTGGACATCCCACCAACTGTGTGATGCTTTATTGGCTGAGAAACCAGTCTTCACCCAAGTCTCTTTAGCTGCTTGTGCAGAAAAGGAGAGACTGAAAAGTGAGATAAGAGACCAGGGCCTGAGCGTGGGCTCTTGTCTAACACTTGGAAATGAACTGTCCGAGGAGACACACGTGCTGACAAAGCAAGAGACTTTATTGGGAAGCGGCGCCCGGGCTGAGAGCAGGAGGGTAAGGGAACCCAGGAGGACTGCTCTGCCACGTGGCTCGCAGTCTCAGGTTTTATGGTGATGGGGTTATTTTCCGGGTTGTTCCTGGCCAATCGTTCTGACTCAGGGTCCTTCCTGGTGGCACACGCATCACTCAGCCAAGATGGATTCCAGCGAGAAGGATTCTGGGAGGACGTATGGACTGGCGTCTCCTCTCTCCTTTTGACCTTTCCCAAATTCATCCGGTTGGTGGTAACTTGTCGGTTCTGCATTCCTTACCAGGACCTTCTGCTGTAAGATAACTCGTGCAAGTGGGTACTCTCTTGCCTGGCCAGGGCAGGCGGTTTCAGTCAGTGTTTTCCCCTAACAAAAGTGCTGGTCTCAGCTCCGTCCCCAGCTAACTATGGCACCTTAGGTTCAGGTTCCTTATCTATAAAATGAGAGGCCTGTTCTAGACTAGAGAGGGTAGTGACCCACACATGTATTTGACCCTGAACTTTATCAGATATTTTATCTTGAAGCAAGAAATGTTCTTGGATCATCTTTTGGGAAACCTGATCAGTGCTTCCCAACCTTTCAAGTTGCCATGATCATAGTAAACGAAGGTATCCTTGGAAAATGGGCTCCAGGACCCCCATGAATATGCAGATACAGAGGACCAACTGTATTAGCATTCTACTCTGGCATAAATGGAAGAGGCTTCCTGGGACCCTGAGGGCCTGGGAGAATCAGTGCCTCAACACATCTGTGATTCCAGGTGCCACAGAGTAAAGCGGAAGGCTACAGCTGAAATGTAAGTTCAGATTTTTTATGCATTAGGTAGCACTCTGGAACCTACAGTTCTGTGGTCCTTGACAGAGCCAGCTCTCGGTGGGACCACTCCCTCGAGGCCTCTGCTGCCAGATGGTGAGTTGGGGAGGAGGGGGTTGAAGGAGGAAAGGTGGCCATCCAAAGAGTTGAAGAGACTCAAACCAGTGTGAGTCAGACAGGAAGGCTGGCAACCCTCAGGAAGAAAAAGGGCCTCTCATGTGTTCACTGTCCCTCTCCTCACTCATTACCCTAATACTAAAACCAGACAGAGACAGAAAAGAACATTAGAGAACAATATCCCCTTGAACACAGATGTAAAATTTAGGTACCATTTCGATCACTTAACGCCCTTTTACAAATTCTCTTCCCCCTAAACAGCCTTTGCCATTTGTTCACTTCAACCTGATTTCAACTGGGTAAGGATTTTGGCTGATGCGAAAACACTACGAGATGTTTTGGGTCTCTTGGCCCCAAGACACAGTCCTGGTCTGCTCCAGTCAAGGTTAGATAAACACTCAGTACTCATGGAAAGACATAGATGACACACTAGAAAGAGCAGGCATTTCCTATTTTATATGAGATAAAAAGGAGCTGGAAGGCATGGAATAATAATCTGGAGTAAGCAGGCTCTTAGTGGCTAGAAAGTTCAAATTGCTGGATTTTTTTCTTTTGTCTTTCCCTGAACTAAGCCAGCTTTTAGAAGAAAAAAGACACACAACAAAAACTCACTGACACTGGGGATTTATTCAGTGAAGCAATTTCCAGAGGCTATTCTGGAATAATTTCACATTCAGTTCAATATTCTGTATCTTCCATATCTTTTGTTCTATACAATGATAACCGATGGTCAGCATTACAGCCCTCAGGTCCTGCAACACAGTGAATCATCAAAGGGAGATTCAATTATATTCATAAGACTGGATGGGCCCCACCAGCAAAGGGGACTTGGAGATTGAGAAGGGTTACAACGAAGGATTTTCTGGTTAACCCTTAGTAAGTCAAAACGAAATGGAAAACACCCACTTCTACACAATATTCTGGTGGATGGAGAAAGATTTAAATATTTGAATGTGCATAAACATGAACATTTATAATCTCACAGACAACTCAGCAGCTATTTTACTAGAATAAGATTTTCTATTTCTGTCCAGCAGAAAGTCATCCTAAACTTCTTTTTATGGGTACCATGCTTTATTATTAGTACTTTTGAACAATTAAAAATATCATTTAGGTTTCTTTTTGCTTTCCCATAAATGATACTTTTTTTTTTTTAATATGAAACATGAAGCAAAAGGATGGGGAAGATCTTTGGGAATTTTGCCATCAAGAGAAAGTCATTTTTAATATCTGGTGACTATCATTATCATGATCTTTTACCTAAGCCTACTTATATATCTTAAAGTTTCTAAAAAGATTTCTATAAATACATTTTAACCTACTTTTCCACTTAATATGACATTTGGGGCTTCCCTGGTAGCGCAGTGGTTGAGAGTCCGCCTGCTGATGCCGGGGACACGGGTTCGCGCCCCGGTCCGGGAAGATCCCACGTGCCGCGGAGCGGCTGGGCCCGTGAGCTGTGGCCGCTGAGCCTGCGCGTCCGGAGCCTGTGCTCCGCAACGGGAGAGGCCACAACAGTCAGAGGCCCGCGTACCGCAAAAAAAACTTGCAAAGAAAGATACATTTACAGCACGGTTATTATCAGTCGACAAATCTTCACTGCAGAGCACACCCTTATACGCTATGGGTGAGCAGAGATGAATGTAACGTTAAATCTATTTCCTTTATTAATGCTTTGCATGTGAAGGCATAGGCGGGGCAAGGGGATGAGCTTTTAGGAGAAACTTTTTAGAGGAAAGATTTTACAGCAGTTTTAAATGAAGGAAGGGTTATTGAATAAATGTATCAGAAATGCCACCAGAGAATTTTTGATCCCAATATAAAATGGTGTAGGTATTATTCTCAGCACACACTGTTCAGGATTGTAAGACTGTTTCTGTTATCTTTGTGTCTACCCATATCTGACCTATGTGATAGGTTAAAATAGTACACACTGATATGATGTAGGTTTGAATCACAGAAGCTACGTGCACAAGACTGAAGGCTTTTTATGGAGAGTACCACCGCATACTGAGTGTGCCAAAGAGGGACATCTCTGGTGCTTTTTCACTAAAAGAACTTTCACTGGTAGGGATGACGGGGCTGGAGAAAAGCTGCCTAGTTCACTCTCTCCATCTCCTCCCCACTTCCTGGGCTGGTGCTGGGGCTTCCATCTTTCCTACTGCCTTCTGCCAAGTTCAGGTTCAGTTAAGAGTTCCACTCCTTTGAGAAACAGTGGCCTTAGAGTGGGCGCTCTCCTCTGGGCACCTGGGTGAACAGACCTACCATATCCTCAGGCAAGAACTCTCCCTGGTGCCAGGTTATCAAGTTGAAACACTTTAAGCTAACGACTCCTGTGAGCCCCAATGGCCTACTGTTTAGCTGTATAATCATAGACAGTTAAAAATGCATGATATGTGGTGGAGAGAAAATAGTTGGTGTCATGGGAGCCATTAGGGATTACGGTTTATGAAAATTTAAAATGCTGCACTATTTATATGGGCTTGGTTGTACTGAGTTATCACGTGAATGCTGCACCCTGCTCTGGGGCCACGGATCCTCCCTGGAAGCCAAGAAAGGCAGATGGGGATCAGGAGAGTTGCCACAGAGATTGTAGAGTTGGGAAGAGAAAGCATCTTGGGTGCTGCGTTTCAGAACATGCTTTATGTTTCTGTGCCTCAGTGATCCTGTCTATAAATGGTGTTAAGAAATCTTAGTCATCAACGTTTTAAGAGCTATTTGATAGGTGCTCAGATTCTCATACAAGAGGATGACAGGACTTCCTTTTTATGATCACTAGCATATTAGACAGGCTCAAAAAAATCCACACTGTATTAGGCAGGGTGCTCCAAGAAAACAGAACAGATAGGATATATATAAGAAGAGATTTATTACAGAAATCGGCTCATGTGGTTACGGAGGCCAAGAAATCCCACCATCTGCCATCTGCAAGCTGAGGGACCAGGAAAGTCAGTAGTGTGATTCAGTCTGAGTCTGAGGGCCTAAGAATGGGGCAGGGGTCCTGCTGGTGTAAGTCTGCGAGTCCAAAGGTCCGAAACTAGGAGCTCCTATGTCCAAGAGTAGAAGAACATGGGCATCCAAGGTCAAGAAAAGAGTGAATTCACCTTTCGTCCACTTCTTTGTTCTTTTGGGCCCTGAATGGACTGGATGATTCCCGCATACATTAGTGAGGGCAGATGGATATTCTTTACTAAGTCTACTGATTCAAACGCTAACTAATCTCTTCCCGAAACTGCACCCAGACAAACCCAGAAATTATTTTTACCAGCCATCTGGGCATTTTTTAGCCCAGTCAAGTTGACACATAAAATTAACCATCACACACGCCAAGTTAAAAGTCCCTTAGGTGTTTGGGGGTGGGTGGGGATGAAGCATTGGCTTACCAACCATTTTTAGGCTACATGGCTGCTTTAAAGGTTAGGTCCACTGACGGGCTTGCCCAGCACAGACTCATCCAGCCCACAGACAGCAAGGGAACCAGAGTCACCAGGGATATACCGGGGATTGAGGAGAAAAGTATCAACACAGCAGTAATGGATGTGAGATCACCAAAAACTTAATAGTTGCTGAACACCTGACACTGAGGGAAAATCTTGTTCAGCTACGTCCTTGTCCTTAGGCCCTTCAGGAACGGGGACTCATCCCAAAATGTTTGCAAACCTGAGTTAAGAGCAATGGATTGGTATGCATCACAGTACCTTATCCAATGGAACCTTACCAGGGTGGTGACAGGTTCTGATGACCAAGGGACAGACTAAGTTCTGTAAGTTGTACAACATACAAACAGTGCCCCTGAGGGGAAAGCAGCTCTCACTCTTCATTCATTCATTCTTTGTTTATCCATTTGTCTGTTCATTCTTTCCCTCATTCATTGAGACACCAAAATCTAAGGAGATCTCGTATGTGTCAGGATTTGTGCTAAGTGCTGGGACACGGAATTCATCTTTGATCTTGGTTCTTAAGGAATCAGTCACCCGAGGAAAAAGGGCAAAGAACTTTTTTTTCTGACTCTGCCCGAGATACATATCAAAGAACAATTCCTATGAGTTTAGAGAATTTTGTGTAATTGCCTGGAGGAAGCAGAGATGTTGCCTAAGTGGACATGACATTTGAGGCGATATCTGAAGGATGAATAGGAGTTCCTGAGCCCAGGAACTGGGAACGGCCGCCCTGGAAGAGGGGGCCACGTTCAATAACACACAGAAGCCTGGGGAACACAGTGCTTCTGGGAACTAACATGTCACCCTGTGTGGCTGCATTAAAAAAAAAAAAAAAAAAAAGTGAGGAGAGGGAAGTGGCAAGGAAAGTACACACGTTCCTGGGAACGACTCTGAATGTCATATTAAAGAAAGTTAAACGTATCCAGAATGAATGGATGGTACAGCTTTACCTAGGAACCTGTTATTTAGTATAATGACATCATAGAAATATGTAAGATGTACATAGGAAATACGTACTTGGTAGAGACAAAATATCACGGATATTTAGAGTCAGACAGATCTGTTTTCAAATCTGAATTGTATTTGCTAGCTATGTGACCCAGAGCAGGTTGTTCAAACCTCCAGAATCTTGATTTCCTCATCTGTTAAAACTCACATGCTTTGTGGGGTGGATTTCAAGAATAAATGCGATACAATGAGAAAATGCTTTGCAAAGTTTCTTCACTGGGCTCTGGATCTCCTTCTTGCCTCACCAGCCTTAAAACGTATCTACATGGTGTCTGCCTCTGAGCTTTGGTTCCAAAAACTCGATCTCACCCCTGTCCTTCAACTGAAATAATTATGTAAAGTAATAAAGCTTTCCATCCCTGAAAGCTACCTCTTTGAAGAGGCCTCCAGCCACCATCACGAATTCAGCATCACTAAGCACCAATACATACTGTCCCACACATTTAGATGATGCTTGTTTACACACTCCTCTCAGAAATTTCAAAGCATTTTTACATGCTTCTTAAGTGATTGGTTAATTTTGAATATTCATAGTATGTTTAAATATAATCTTGACAGAGGCTGACAAAGTTCTTCTGTAGAAGGCGAGATAGTAAATAGTTTAGGCTTTATGGGCCATGTAGATCTCTACTGCATTTTCTTCTTCTCTTTTAAAAACTCTTTAAAAATATAAGAAGACATACAGATGGCCAAAAGGCAAATGAAAAGATGCTTTAACATTGCTAATTATTACAGAAATGCAAATCAAAACGACAATGAGGTATCACTTCGCACTGGTCAGAATGGCCATCACCAAAAACTACAAATACTGGAGAGGGTGTGGAGAAAAGGGAACCCTCCTACAGTGTTGGTGGGAATGTAAATTGGTTCAGCCACTATGGAGAACAGAATAGAGGTTCCTTAAAAGACTAAAAATAGAGCTACCATATGATCCTGCTATCCCACTCCTGGTCATATATCTGGAGAAAACCATAATTTGAAAAGATACACGCACCCCAGTGTTCACTGCAGCACTATTTACAATAGCCAGGACATGAAAGCAACCTAAATGTCCAATGACAGATGAATGGATAAAGAAGATGTGGTACATATATAAATGTGTACATATATATATATATATATATATATAAAATGGAATATTACTCAGCCATAAGAAAGAATGAAATAATGCCATGGGAGCAACATGGATGGACCTAGAGATTATCATACTAAGTAAAGTAAGTCAGACAAAGACACATATATGATATCACTTATATATGGAATCTAAAAAAATGATACAAAAAATAAAAAATGAAAAAATGATACAGATGAACTTATATACAAAACAGAAATAGACCCACAGACATAGAAAACAAACTTATAGTTACCGAAGGGGAGAGGGGGATGGAAGAATAAATTAGGAGTTTGGGATTAACATATACACACTACTATATATAAAATAGATAACCAACAAGGACCTAATATAGCACAGAAAGCTATACTCAATATTTTTAATAACCTATAAGGGAAAAGAATCTGAAAAAGAATATACACACACACACACACACACACACCCCTAGATATGTATGTATAAAAACGAATCACTGTGCTGTACACCTGAAATTAACACAATATTGTAAATCAACTATACTTTAATTTAAAGAAATGTAAAAACCATCCTTAGTTGGCCCTAACAGCACAGGTAAGGGAGGTGAGATGGACAGGCAGATCTGGCCTACGGGCTGTGTGGTTTGCCAACCCCTGAATTAGGACAGTAACATAACAGTATCTGATGGAGCTCGCATTGATCTTTGCTTCCAAGGAATGCTGAAAAATAGCACTGCTGAGAGGTCCCGAAAGTGCGTGAAGATCTCTTAATGAGCATCAGGCATCTACTTTCAACATTTTAAAGACGATACAGCACTTAACAGGGAATTACCAAGTAGTAACCATCTAGGTTGCCTTTAAACTTCTTGGTAGTCAAAGTGCAAAAAAGGCAGAAAGAGAAACTTCGTGATCAGTATGATTACATTTTTAAACATTGAATCAGATATATAACCACACACTAACATAACAATGAAAGAAAATACATGACATTTTTAACAGTGCTTATATTTAAGTGATGGGATGGATTTGAGGAAGCTCACATTTTTTTCATATTGCTAGAGTTTGGGGAGATGTAAAAGAAAAAAAAAAACACCTATTTCTTCTTTCTAGTCTTGGCATCAACTGAAAGTGACATGTCAGGTAAATGCAGAATCAAAAAAGACCTTTGTTACTGAGGAAGCTGTTACGGGCATGTGTCTTAGATCTTTGGGCAGATACGCTGACTCATTATTTCATCATTCATTTAGATACACTGCCCCATCCCTGGACAACTTCAGCCCTCCCCTATAGGGGCAGGACCCCTATTCACCACAGAAGGACGACTAGAATAAACAGACCCTAAATGAGAACCAGAAGCAGACATCACCACCTTCCCTTTCAGAAGAGTAGATGAGGGAATATAAATGAAGCCCCGAGCGACACTCTATCAGTGATAAGTGTCCCCACAATACATCACAGATAACAACCAGCCAGGAAGCACACACACTCCCAAGCGACTGGACAATCAACACCTGCTACTGGAACCGTCTTTCAGTTTCTAGCTGGAGAACTGTCACTTCTGTGTGACTTTAGAACAATCACTTCACAGCTCTGGCTCAAGGTCTTCATCTGCCATTGTGGGAGGTGCACTATAATAGAAGGTCTCCTTAAGTCATGTGGGCCCTTCTTTGTCAATTGCTGACGCCCTCACCTCCCCGGCCTGCTGGGAGCTGCCCAGTCACCGGGCAGACAGTGCTGTCAAGAGACGCTCCCAGTTCTTGAAAAGCTTTCATTCTAGGGAAGAGAGTATTTGAAAAAAACAAACTCTTTTCACTTGATGCCCAGATCCATTCTATTTTCCTTTTGAAGTCAAGTGAAATACCACATGGAAATAATTTGCAATCCATTCTTCACATTGTATTCCTTAGCTTTTCTCAAAAATAACACACAAAGAGATCACATTTTTTCATAAAGAGGTAAGAATAATGATAATCAACTTATTATGTATATGTCAGCCTGGGCAGTGATTACTGAAGAGGAAACTGGATTTGTGGAAGAGTTAGAGAACATGAGAAAGAAAAAGCTCTGACGTGATTCTACTGGTGAATGTTTTTGTGTTTCCATATGCACATCTGTGATATGGGAAATTATTTATGAATTAACAGCATTATCGTGTTGACATCACTTGGTTACATTAAAAAAAAAACTAGAAAGTGACTTTTCAAGAGTAGGGAGCATAAAAAGTGGAACCAAGGAGAATTCTCAGCAGCATACATTTGTTAAAACACCTTATTTTGAGATCTATTAATCTCTGAGTGTAATTAAAACTCTGAATGAACAAACGGCTATTTTATCTGATGCCCAGTTCCATTTGGCTTTCCTTTCTGATACCAAGAGAGGTTGCTGGAACTTTCTTACCTATTTACTTTCATTTACTCCTGTAAGTGAGTTCAGACCTAATGTGTGAACCCCTGGGGCATTCTATAACTAAACTCAGTTACTAGCAAATTGTACAAAGCCAGTGACAAAGCAGTGCAAAGACCAAAAAGAACAGTCTTTAAAAAAAATTGCTATTTCTCTTTTCCATCAGTTCTCAGGATTAAAGGCAGAATTTATTGATAAAGACAGAGAAGTAATCCTCTGATGGAGTGAGATGGTGTATCAGCGTTCTCCATACTCATTCAATTAATAGACTTCACTGTATGCAAACACGGGTAAGTGGATGAAATGTGTTGCTTCTTAATGATCTAATCTGTATTCTAACAGGATGGAAAGCTCTGCTACACAAACATTTTGCTTGGCTATTTCCCCTAAACATTGATGCCTGGGAACGTGCTAGCCATTTATTTTGACAGTGGAACTTGATGTGCATCTTGGCTGTTAATAGCCCTGTAAACATTTTACAATGAAAATACCACACAACTGGAACTAATCTCATTATTTTCCACATTAATAATTCTTACAGCAACAGAAGATCATTAAAACCCAGAACGGTACTACACAGATGTTTAATGTAGATGTTCAAGAACTCCTAGCCAAGTCATTCCTTCATTCCTTCTGCCAACAAATATTAATTGAGCAACAACTCTGTTCCAGGCACTGTGGTGTTTGTTTGTTTACTTATTTGCTTATTTATTTATTTATTCATTCATTCATTCATTCATTTATTTATTTGGCGGTAGGCGGGCCTGTCACTGTCGCGGCCTCTCCCGCTGCGGAGCACAGGCTCCGGACGCGCAGGCTCAGCGGCCACGGCTCACGGGCCCAGCCGCTCCGCGGCACGTGGGATCTTCCCGGACCAGGGCACGAACCCGCGTCCCCTGCCTCGGCAGGCGGACTCTCAACCCCTGCGCCACCAGGGAAGCCCTATATTTTTAATAAAACAAGACATGGTCCTTTTCTTCAAGGAGCTGCCGTTCTACTGGGACAGAGACCACTGAATTTAACAAACAAGTAAACGTATGCTCAGAAATTGGGACAGATATGACAAGGGCTTTTTCTTCACCATAACCTCCCCTTAAACACACCTCCCCTTCATCCCCATCTCACTATCAAAAGCCCAGTTCTATTCATTTGTTTGTGTGAAAGTCTTGCTGCTGCTTTATTTTTCTTCCCCAAAGCAAAGGTTAACTGTAGATCCTTTGTCTTGACCTGCAGTGGAAACATTAAGTCCTTAATTTCTAGAATTCCAGATGCATAGCCTGAAATGAAGATAATTACAGTTCATGCTTTAGACTTAGCACAGGACCTAAACATAGCCTGTTGCTAAATCCTATACCCCCTTCTGGGGTAACTATATAAAAGCGATGTCAACGCTCTTTGACTCATGGAAACATTAACACTGTAATCTGCCTGTAAGTCACACCTCACTCACAGTTCTGCAGAAATCTTATGGGCATTAGTCCCCACTCTTCTGCTTTCCAGCCTTGCCTCATTTGTCCCTCGTACACATAGTGGAATTGCTCTTTCTGCCAAGACCGTCTCTTCTTTTCAAATGAAGCTCCAGTCTCTCTCCCCTACCAAGCCTGTCTAGACAGGCTCCCCGCCTGTCCCCGCCCCCCCTTAATTCTCCTCTGACCTTCCTCACCCCACCTCCTCCTCTCACCACCCCTAGAGAGATAGCTGCTTCTACCATTCACTTAACACACATGTTCTCACATTTTAAGCTGTGCCGTATTATTTACAGTAATGGCTTTCAACCCTGTCAGACGCAATGTTCCACTTTATAACAAATGTTACGCAATGTTCCCTTTACTATCCTGAAATAAAATGAACAGATAATGTAACTTTCCTACAACATTATTTTAAGAAAAAAATCAATATGATGCACTAACTCTACTACAAAGGAGAAATAAAAGGGAAGTTTTTTGGAATAAAATAATACGTATTGAGAAAGGCTATCCTAGAAAACATAATGAATGAAGTGGAAACACTCATCTACGTATAATCATAATGAATAATTTTGGATTTAAAAGAAGCAAAATGATAGTTTTTAAGTTCCATACAAGAAGTACAAGAATAGTAAAGAACAGAAGTAGAAGTGGATGCTAAAATAAAAACTAAAGTTAAATAATACAGATCAGACTTATTTGCGTATGATAAATAGAAGGAAACAGCCTTAATTAGAGAGAACCTGCAGAGACAAATTACAGACTGCCAAAATGGAGACCTGTATGATGGAGAAATCTGATATTCTCATAAATGTCCTGAGCCTTATTTATAAGTGAAGTGTCAACATTTTCCCTTGAGTAGTGACATGCAACAGGACTGATAAATATCACTGAAAATATCTCTTATCCTAAAATTCCACCACCTGCTGAGGTGTGCATTGCATCATTACCTTAAAACACTTTGGGCCACACACTCTTCCATAGGTCATGAGAAATAAAGGATGAATGTGAAAGTGAAAGAATAATTCCAGAGACTGAAAAATAACTGTGTCATGACCTCTTGAGATAGAATCAGAATAAGATGAAAAAAATGCAGGAAAACCAAAACAAATAATTTTTAATAAGGAATTTTCATGACCTATAGGTTTCTTGTCATGGGGCTACTAAAATTATGCATGCACTCACACATACACACATACGTACACAAATACGTTTATATACAAATGATATTGTCTGTATATATGTATATATATAAAATGGCAAAATATGAAATATTTTTAAGCATTAATAATAAAATTCAGTGAGGTCTATTAAGCTTTACTTGTCTCCACTAATTTAATAATGTTTGATTTTAAGTGTCATAATCAGAGTCACCCATCTCCTCTATTACATATTTGCATGTGGCAACTATAAATGTAGATTGATAGTTAAAAACAGCAGTGTTTTCTTGTTAACTCAACGATACAAATGATGATCCTTTGGTGCCACAGTTTACCGAAATGGTGAAAAACTTGTTAAGCTTTGAAGAAAATAAAGTACCCTCATTTTACAAAAGAGATCCACTCTGGGAAACTATGAATAAACATATTGGACCGTATGCTACCACATATATATGGAATCTTAAAAAAAAAAAAAAAAATGGTTCTGAAGAACCTAGGGGCAGGACAGGAGTAAAGAAGAAGACGTAGAGAATGGACTTGACACAGGCAGGGAAAGGGTAAGCTGGGACGAAGTGATAGAGTGGCATGGACATATGTGCACTACCAAACGTGAAATAGCTAGCTAGTGGGAAGCGGCCGCATAGCACAGGGAGATCAGCTCGGTGCTTTGTGACCACGTAGAGGGGTGGGATGGGGAGGGTGGGAGGGAGGGAGGGAGACGCAAGAGGGAGGAGATATGGGGATATATGTATACGTATAGCGGATTCACTTTGTTACACAGCAGAAACTAACACACCATTGTAAAGCAATTTTACTCCAATGAAGATGTTAAAAACAAATAAACAAACAAACAAAGAAAACACTCTTATATATGCTAGCCACTCCCCTACCTCTTTGGAATAGCTCCTCAGAGCTACCTGAGAAGCTGTATCCTGGGCTATAGTCCTCAGTAATGCCCTGAATAAAACAAACATAATTTTCAGAAAAAAAAAAAAAAAAACAACCATATTTGTGCGTATGTGTAAAATGGACTCAGGTTCCAGGCCCTTATTTGTATTACTTGTATATACATGAACGTCCAGTAGAACCAGGGGCAATTCTTTGTTTGGGAAGCTTCAGTGAACGTTGAAGGACATCTAGCTTCCCGGGCTCCCTACGTTATAAGCCAATAGCACACCTATGATAATGGGGATTAAAAACACAACCCCAACAAGTTTCCACAATATCGCTTAATGGGCAGTACTTTCCTAACGAAGACTATTGCTTTGTGGGATGCTTTTTAGAAGAGCCAAAAGCTCATACTGCCCTGGCCTTCTCGTTCTCCCCTAGAGCTTTGAATCTTTCAACCTGTACTTCAACATGCCTTGTTATCAGCCATCCCAGGTGTGGTAGAGTGAAGAAGATACCTACGTCAAATCCCTAGAACCCCACAGATGTAGAGAACAAATGTGTGGACACCAAGAGGGGAAAGTGGCGGGGGTGTGGGGTGGTGGTAGGATGAACTGGGAGATTGGGATTGACATGTATATACCCTAATAAGTATAAAATGGATAATAAGAACCTGCTGTATAGAAAAATAAATAAAATTCAAAAACAGAATCCCTAGAACCCTGTGAATGTTAGATTATCTAGAAAAAAGGCTTTGTGGACACGGAGGTGAGGAGATCATCCTGGCTCATCCAGGGGGGCCCGGCATCCGATGACGAGTGCCCTTATTAGGGAAAGACAAAGGTAGAGTTGAGACACAGAGCAGAGGAGAAGGCAGTGTGAATGGCGGCAGAGGCCGCAGTGATGCAGCCACAAGCCAAAGACTGCTGGCAGCCACCAGGAGCCAGACGAGGCAAGGAACAGATGGTCCCCTACGGCGCAGGTGGCAGTACAGCCCTGGGGACACCTTGATCTTGACTTTCTGACCTACAGAACTGTAATGGAATAAATGTCTGTTGTTTTAAGCCACCAAGTCTGTGTTCATTTGTTACAGCAACCAAAGAAAACTAATATATCAGGTGAGTTAAGTCACTGGCCCAGGGCAGAAGTTCAATACCGTGCTTTGTTTTGTGTTTGTTTTTCTCTAAGGCTTTTTATATTCTCTAAACAAGGCTGCACACTGGGGAGAAACGACCGAATGAAACATTCTGTTTTCTCTCTGGAACTCTCCACGCAGCCCCTCCCCACTCCATCCAGGCTATGGATCTCAGGGCAAGATTTTCTTCCCCCCCCTGGAAACCTTTACATAAGCCGGAATAGAAGTGTTTTCCATTTTGCAGAGCATTCACCTCCTTTTCAAGCTAAACATTCGATCCTGTGATTCTTTGGCAAATACTGGTTTCCCCACAAGAATGCAAGCTCCTAAAGTGAAGGACCTCGGCTATGTTTCCTCACCATTGTTTTCTCTACAGCCTGACATGGCGTCCAGCATACAGAAATATGTCTATAAATATCTTATGAGTGAATATTTATATACAACTGTTTACAGGTGTTTTCAGTAAAAAAAAAAAAAAAACCTGTCAATCAGGTTCATAGCAGCAGCAATACGTGTTTTTCCGGAATAAAGAAATGTTTTAATGATGTGTAGGTTCTTCTACACACTGTATTTAAAATGTCTATTTCAGGGGTCTCATCACCTCAGCCTCTGATTCAGTGTTTGAACACAATCAGTTCTGGGCCAGTTTCATAGGCTGAATTGTGTCTCCACAAAATTCATGCCCACCCTGAAGAGGGGAATATGACCTTATTTGGAAATAAGATCTTTGTAGGTGTAGTCAAATTAAAATGAGGTCACACTGGATTAGGGTGGACCTGAAATCTAACGATTGGGGTCCATATAAAAAGAGGGAGATAAATAATGAGGTGCTACTGTACAACACAGCGAACTATAGTCCATATCCTATAATAAACCATAATGGAAAAGAATATATATATATATAACTGAATCACTTTGCTGTATACCAGAAACTAACACAACATTGTAAATCAACTATACTTCAATAAAAATAAAAATAAAAAAGAGAGGGAGATGTGAATACGTGGGGACATGGGACACAGGACACACACACACACACACACACACACACACACACACACACACACACCACACAGAAGACAGCCATGTGAAGACACAGGCAGAAATTGGAGTGATGCAGCTACAAGTGAAGGAATGCCAAGGACTGCTGGCAATCACCAGAAGCTAGGAAAAAACAAGGAAGAATTCTTCCCTAGAGCCTTTTGAGGGAACATGATGCTGCCGACAACGGCATTTCAGACTTTTAGCTTCCAAAACCGTGAGAAAATACATTTCTGTTGTTCTAAGCCACCCTTAAAGTAGTCTGTGGTACTTTGTCATGGCAGTGTTAGAAAATTAGTATAGCCAGTAACCACTGGTATGTTTTACAGTTTTGCCCATGTTTCGTATAGAGTCACCTCACTAGGTGTTGCCTTAGTGACTCCATTCTTATCAACTGCTTCCAGCCATTGGATAATAAAATGCAAACACAGAATTATGGGAATTTAGGGGCTCAACTCTGGGAGAAGACTGCAAACTAGCGTGATATGAGGAAGACGGTACTGCTCAGAGTGGCTCAGGTGCCAGGTGGGTTTGTTTTTTTATTGCAGTTCCTGTCTCATTTAACTAGAAGTTACATGACCTTGGTGAATTTACTTAAGAACTCTGTGCCTTAATTTCCTCACCTGTCAAATGGAAATAATAATAATCCCTTCCTCACAGAGTCCTTGCTGCATGCAAAATGCTTAGCACAGTACCTGGGACATGAACCTGGGAAACGAAAATTGTTCAATAAATATTAGCTCTTACTATTGTTACTACTGGCTTTAGTAAAGGCTAAAAATAAATCATCACTTCATTCAATTAGGGAAAAAACGTAACTCTGTGGTAGCTATGATATTGCCCTGACAAACTAAAACTTTGATTCTGTGTACAAAGGACCTTATTTCTTATTTTCCTTGCAGACAACTCAGAAGTTTGACTCCTTGGTTTACCTTTAAATGCAAAAGTCATTCCATTTTGGAATAGCAATGCCTGCACACCAATTACACTCGCCTGAACTTGCCCAAGGTACTATTCAGGAAGCTTGATATCCAGCAATGATTTCCAAGTGAAACTCAAAGTCCGTAGAACACTACGCTCCTTACTGTGGAGACAGGGAAACACACCCTACCCCTTACAAGGTTTTTATAATTAAACATCCTGACATCTAATAATGTGTTCAACCTCTTCTCCCTAATGTAGAACGTTTATTTCTAATGCAAACGCAGGACTTGCTTCCTTCCTTCTAAATGGTAGAGGAGGGAGCATATACATTTCTCTGTAGTGGCTATTGGTACAGCTAGTCAGAGTGAGCAGGACACAAACCAATTACTGTGAGGTTTGTGAAGAAGATAGTTATGGTTCCTGCTCCCGTACCATTTGATAGAGGAAAGGGGACAGGTGTACATGAGGGTGCTACCTTATGAATGCATACTTCTAAAACCTAGACCAGGCAGAGTAATCTTCACAATACGGGACCCAGTGAGGGTGGGGGAGCCCTGTCCAATGAGAAAGAAAGGACCCTAGCCTGAACTCTGGAGCAGTCCCGGGGGTGGGGGTGGGGGGTCCCTGCTGTACCAAGTGTGAGCCATTTACTAGCTGGATTGCAGATGGTTTGTGCAGCTCAGGGAATGGCAGGGTGTTCCGAGTCTTAGGATGGAAGGACACTCCATCTGGTTGCTGGACACTCAAGGGAGGTTGGAGCAGGGGCTATTTGCCAACCAACATACAAATATTTAATATTGCAACAACTTTGTGGCTATAAAGGCACCAACTGGTAAATGCTGGCCTTGCTCAAGACTGTAATGAATTAGACTGGCACAATGATGGCAGGTGAATCCTGAGCAGTCATGCAATGGAAGACAGTTTCAGAGAGATAAAGGAGGGCACCACTGTGCATTGGTGCAGGCAGCGTTAGTTCTACAGAGTCAAGGAGGTGCAGTGTTAGATCCCTCAAATTCTATTTCAACACGTTTTCTAATTACATTAATGTAGGAACAAAATTTCCTCGTTAAAAACTTAAAGCATTTCTATTAAGGCTAAATACCACTTGCCTTCCAAATTTTGGTCTACTCTCCAAAGGTAACTACTGTTACTAATTTAGTAACATCATTTCAGATACCTTTCTATGTGCATTCACATGCATTTGGTATTGTCTAGTGTGCTAGCTACGTGTTTACATGCGTGGTAAGCAGAACTCTAAAATGCTCCCCTAAAATTTCCTGTCTCTTTCCCAGATCTATGAATATGATGAATTATCACACTCTGATTATGTTATGTGGCAAAAGGAATTTTGCAAATATAATTGAGGTTGCTGATGAATTGACTTAGCGTTAATTAAAAGAGATTAGTCACGCATTTAAGCTAATCACACATGCCCTTTAAAAGCATAGTTTTCTCTAGGTGGTAGCCGAAGGGAAGTCAGAGAGATCCGAAGCACAAAAGGAATTTGATGCACCATTGCTGGGTTTGAAAATGGAAGGGATCCTGTGCCGAGGAATGCTGGTGGCCTCTAGAAGCTGAGAGTCACCTCCACTGACAGCCAGCAAGGAAACGGGACTTCAGTCCTACAACTACAAGGAACTGAATTCTGCCAACATCTTGAATGAGCTCAGAAGCCGATTCTTCTCCAGAGCCTTCAGATTAAGAACCAAGTCTCGCTTATAACTTGATTGCAGCCTTGTGAGACCCTAAGCAGAGAACCCAGCTGAGTCCACTTAGATTTCTGACCTATAGAAGTCACACAGTAAATGGGTATTGTTTTAAGCCACTAAATTTGTGGTAATTGGTTACACAGCAATAGAAAACTGATACCACATAGCATTCTGCAGTTTGTTTTTTATTCAAGAATATGTTTCATAAATCTAAGCACATTAATTCATTCTTTTGAACTGCTCTGCCATATTTCACTGTAAATGTGGTACATAATCTCCAAAGATGGCTACTACCAATTCCTGCCATCACTGTTCAAACCTGGCACTTTGTTCTCTCCCTGCTCTTTGAATCTGGCCTGGCCTTGTGATGTGTTTTCACTGATAAAATCTACTGGAGATAATGTTCTAGAACTTCTGAGTTCAGGTCTTGAGAGGCCTTGAAGCTTTTGCTTCTGCCCTTTTGGGATCCAAGTAGCATGAATAAAAGCTCAAAGTAAACCACATAGTGAGGGGGTCATGAAACAGGAGAGGGAGGGGAGGGAGAGAGGGGAGAGGGAGGGTGAGGTACGTAGAGTGGGAGAGAAATTAGGACCCCACGAGCCCCAAGCCAAACTCCAGGTAATCTTGAAAAGACTGTATGTAGAGCAGAAGAACCATGCAGTTAAGTCCAGAAAAGCCCAAAGAATTGTGAGACATACTAAATCACTGGTGTTTCAACCACTGAGTTCTGGGGTAGTTTGCTATGCAATAATAAATAACAGTATAATAGATAAATCATAAACATTACAGTTTATCCATTCTCGCACTGATGAACATTGTTTTCAAAATATTAAAGTGAACCACGTGAAAGTGCCATTTCTATAAGTCAAAATTGGTCAAATATCAGCAATTTTGTGAGGTTCAACACTACAGTAGTTTGTTATGCAATAATAGATAACATTATCATAGGTATATCATGAATAGATACATCATGAATAAATTATGAACATTACAGTTTACTTATCCATTTTCCTACTAAACATTTTTGTCTTTTTTAAATTATTAAATTGAACCATGTGAAACTGCCATTTTTTATAAGTCAAAATTGGTCAAATATCAGCAGTTTCATGAGGTTTGATCCAACAAAGCTGCCACAACTCTTCCTTGATGTGTCCCTTTGTGTACATGGCGTGAGGTGTCACTGGAGAGTGAGTACCAGGCAGTAGAATTGTTTAGGCATAGGATAGGCACACTCTAAATTTAACACATGTTGCAAAATCACCCACTAGAGTGACTACCAATTTACGCTCCTACTATCAGTGCATCATACTACCCTATATCCCTTGATCCATATATTTACAGAATTCCATTATAATAAAAATAGTTACCCGGGGCTCAAGATGTATTGCAACCTAATACAAACCAATCTAAAACTCAAGAAGTGCTGGCGAATCTGATATAAAATTTCTGATAACCCACAAGGCATTTTGATTTGAGTTTTAATATTCTATTGTAGGTGACTATTTTAAGATAGATATACCTTCCTATTTGTAGAATACTTACGTGAATATACGTTGTGTTAATGTCCCATGAGCAGACATCACCTAAGTGCTGGGAGTGACACTGGACTAGGTAAGCAGTGGGAGAGTGCCCCAGCCTAGGAGGTCACACAATTTCAATAGATGAGAATGCATGAAGATGCCTTGCTCCACGGATAACAGGGTTATCCATCCATGTGCCAATATCAGAGTTGATATTGATACTGCTATCACAGTTGACAGTTGGGGGTCTGTAGAGTTAACTAGTATCTAGAACATGTTTATTAAGAAGTGTCTTGGGCTTCCCTGGTGGCGCAGTGGTTGAGAGTCCGCCTGCCGATGCAGGGGACGTGGGTTCGTGCCGCGGTCCGGGAAGATCCCACATGCCGCGGAGCGGCTGGGCCCGTGAGCCATGGCTGTTGAGCCTGCGCGTCCGGAGCCTGCGCTCCGCAACGGGAGAGGCCGCAACAGTGAGAGGC
>RJWK010039895.1:0-10000 GCA_004363435.1 Platanista minor | reverse complement strand
ATTTCCAAGCATATAAGATTTTTATGGGTTTTTTTTGTTGTTGAATTTTAATTGTGTTGTCATCAAAGACTATGCTCTGTATAATATTACTCTGTTTCAATATCTATAGTACATTTCCTTATTTTATATAATCCTCCTCTGGAATGTGATTTTCATGAAGAAAGGAGTTTACTCTATTTTGCTATCATGTCTCTAATATCTAGAGTGGTGTTTGGCACATAGCAGTAACTCAGCATTTGTTGAATGAAAAAATGATTGATGCTGATAGTAATGCTGGTAATCAGAATCTATTTCTTCTAGGTGGCCTTTCTTGGCCACTTAGAAGAGATGATGCAAATTCCCATAGACTCCAGTCCACACCCATAAACTTGGCTCCATGGCTTATATCCATATGTGTCTGAAAAACAGCGAAATGTCTTAAGCATCAAAGTTCTGGAGACCTAACATACAGCATAGTGACTATAGTTAATAATACTGTATTATGTACTGAAAATTTGCTAAGGGAGTAGATAAGTGTTCTGACCACATACACACAAAATGGTAACTATAGGAGGTAATGGATATGTTAATTAGCTTGATTGTGATAATCATTTCACAATGTATACCTATATCAAAACATTATATTGTACAACTTAAATATATACAATTTTAATTTGTCAAAAACCCGGTACACTATGTCTACTATGTCAAGAGGACTATGTCTACTTCCAAATTAATTTGATTCTGATCTGCCCACTCTCAGCACCTGGGTGTTGGTATGACCTCTGCTGCCCACAGAGAAAGAGGTTGACCAAAGCAGAATTGGGAATTCTTATAAAAAGTTTTTATTTCCTGTATTTAATGTTCTCCACAAGCCAATATTCATGCACTCTGTCAAGCGATTACAGACTAGAGACAGCTGGCCGTTACTCAGCTTGGTGTATCAAATAGATATTTTTGAAAATATACAAGCTTTGAAAAATTTTATTCTTCAGACAACTTTGGCTTTGAAAACTCTTTATATCTTAAAAGCAGTTTCATAATGTCAGTAGTTTCCTGTGATTGATAGTTACAGCATACTGAGCTCACGGAGGCATTAAAAATGTGACATAGGAAAAGGGAAAAAAAGCACTTTACAATATTGGATTCTGTGGCAGTAAGTAATCTGCTCTTGGCTTTCCTTCTCTTTACAGAGGGTTCCCCCCTCCCTTCCGCTTCTGAAAGTTCTGTGTTTTATTACATTCTAGTTTTGTACATACTAATAAAAAATATATTTTTCTATGCTTGCCAGCATCCTATTTCTCAACATAGAATTATTGGATAAGTGCTGTAATTCTGATTGTTTCTGGAATGCCGAAACCCCTAATTAAAAGAACAGAAACAAAAAATTGTCAAGAGGTAGAGATACCAGGTTAGAACACTGACATTGACAGGTCTTTCCTGGGGGTGATGGGGATGTTTGTGTGCCGTATATTCTCACAAAGAAGGAGATGCTTCCATTACTGGGCGGGGTGGCTGAATGTAAGGGCTGAGTGATATGGAGAAGCAGTGAGATCGTCTGAGGATCATTTTTGGAAACCCAGGGAGGTTATTCTTTCTGAATGTGGAAGCAATTTATTATTTTCTCTAACTAGAGTGTCCTGTGACTAAGTTACAGTAGGATAGCTCTATAACAAATAGACCTGGGAATGTAATGGCTCATCACAGAAGTTTATTTCTTATTTTACTTTATTTTTTTTTATTTTTATTTTTTTGCGGTACGCGGGCCCCTCCCCGCTGCGGCCCCTCCTGCCGCGGAGCACAGGCTCGGGACGCGCACGTCCAGCGGCCATGGCTAACAGGCCCAGCCGCTCTGCGGCATGTGGGCTCTTCCCGGACTGGGGCATGAACCTCCGTCCCCTGCATCGGCAGGCAGACTCTCAACCACTGAGCCACCAGGGAAGCCCAGAAGTTTATTTCTTGATCAGTAACTGTCTGGGATTGGTGTTGATGTTGACAGGGCAGCTCTCTTTGACAAACTCACTCAGGAACCCAGATTCCTTCCATCTTGTGGCTCTGCCATTCCCTAGACCAGGGGTTAGCAATTTGTCTTTTTCTCTGGATAAAGAACCAGATAGTAAACACTTTAGGCTTTGCATGCTACATGGTCTCTGCCACAATTACTTAACACTGCCCTTGTACCGTGAAAGCAGCCATAGGCAAGATGTAAATTAATGGGTGTGGCTGTTTTCCAATTAAACACGTTTTACAGAAAGAGGTGGCTGACTGGATTTGGCTCTTGGGGCATAGTTTGCTGACCTCTGCACCAAAGCCCAGTCATTCTCTTGTTTATCTCGAAAGGGAAGGGAGGAGTTTTCCATGGGCCAAGCATGGAAGTAAAACATATTATTTCCTTTCATGCTCCATTGGCTTATGATAATACCAAATTGTCAGGGAGGTTGGGAAATGTTGTCTAGCTGTGTGCCCAGGAAGAAGAGGAAACCCACCTGTGAACAGTCTTTGCCACCTCCAGCACAATAGAAAATCTGACAGTGGAATTCTCCAATTATCCTACCATGTCCTCAAACATAGGGCTCAAAAAGCATGGCTTTGTAAATCAGACAGACCTGGATTTGAGTCCCACCTGAGCCACTTTCTAGCTATGTGCCCTTGGGTGATTTGTTTAATCAGTTGGTGTCTCACTTTTCTCTTCTGGAAAACAAGGGTAATTATGGTTCCTCAGGTCATTGTGAATGTTAAATAAAAGTGATGACTGTACTTTAGAAGTATTGAATACTTTAGAAGTATTCAGTAAGTAGTAGCTATTATCCCTATTTCTGAACAATGGCTTACCCCACTTCCTGGTAGAGTATGATTTAATGCTTTGCTGTTGGGCTCATATCCCTGCTCCACTGCTTACTAGCTGTGTAATTTTGTACAAATTACTTGACCTCTCTATACCTCAATTTCTTCATTTATAGAATTATGACAATAGCAATATCTATCTCCTAAGGTTATTGTGATGACTAAATGATTTAATACCTATGAAATCATAGGTGGCTAGACTTAATGATACTCAATA
Organism: Platanista minor; assembly: GCA_004363435.1. Taxonomy (NCBI): domain Eukaryota; kingdom Metazoa; phylum Chordata; class Mammalia; order Artiodactyla; family Platanistidae; genus Platanista; species Platanista minor. The sequence goes on along the minus strand of RJWK010039895.1, from coordinate 6,960 downwards.
AATGATATTAATAATTATTATTTTGATACAGTGATCCCCGGCATCCAAAATGGATACTAATAAAATAAAAATCATCAGTATAATACTATCCATACATTAAGGCATTCAGCAAATATTGAACACCTATGGGCCAAATTCTGGGCTAGGCCCTGAGGATACAAATGGTGAACAAGCCTGACACAGTTCCTGTCTTCATGGAGCCTGCAATGAGTTTGCTAACAGATACCTTCTTTTTTGAGGAGTCTCTGCTGTGAACACTTTTAACATGTTATCTAATTTTATCCTTTGCAATAACTCTGTGAAATTAGATATTATTGTCTTTATTTTACAGACAAGGTAAGAGGTTTAGAGAACGTAAATAATTTGAGCAGGGTCACAGAGTGGTAAATAGTACAGATAGGATTTGAAACTATGTCCCTCAAACTCAAGTGCCAGGGTTCTTAACAATCACGCTGGGCTGTCAGATCTAGCCACATAAAAGATTTGCCTGGCAAAATGCACACTGTTTAATGGGAAGGTGGTTTGAAGGCAGTGGGGAGGAGTGTGCTGTGATGGTGAGGGCGGCCTTTTGGCCTCTCTGGGAATTCAGTTCCATCTCTGGACCATTTATGACAGCATATGCCCTCTCTACTTGGATGACTTCAAACATCCCCCAGGATTAGAAACATGTAATCTTATCAACCAGGTTTGGTTCCTGTCTGTGGGAGAGCTGGGCTTTTCAATTTAACCACTGGCTTAAAAAATGGAAAAAAAAAATAACACAAAGAAATGTACTGTCTCTACCCTTCTTTAAAATGATGAATGTTTTTTTAAGGCAAATCCATCATTGGTCACTTGAGGGAGGAAATGTCAAGAAAAGTTATGGTTTGTTAGCTTTTACTTCTTGACATTATACAAGAAAGTAATTGAAGTACAACAAATGCCATGTTGTTTTACCTCATCTATTTATACAGCAATCTGACAAGATGAATATATATGTTACTGTGGATTTGAAAAAAAAGTGACACTGGCTCTGTGATTCGTTGTATTGTCTTATCAGTGCTGATCAAATGTGCTTTCCCTCAAGAAAACACATGGCAGAGGAACTGGTATTCTTTCATGTAGACTCCTGGATATTAAACAACTGAACTCATTGTACCCTTTGAGCCCCATTAGCCTCTTATCTCAAATTCTTAGAGCTTTAACATGGATGTATAATAAAACATGCACAAATTCAATTTAATACAACAAATATTTATTTAGCACTCACTGTGCATGAGATACTATGCCAAACAGAGATGCCATTAATTCACAATCTGTGATAATTCAAACGCAGCCTGGGCTGAATGTTACCATTATACCATTTATGAAAAAAAAGAAGGAGCCTGCTTAGCAAATCAGCAAGATATATCTTACTATATTTTATGCTGTGCCCCTGGAAACTCAAAGGTAAATCAGATTTTAAATGCATAAGGAGAGCTTACTATTCAAAGAATTTTATAATAATGTTTCTGGAGGATATATAGTCACTAACAAATAAGGATTTTTAAGTTAGATATTTAAAAAGCAAATGACTACTTTATTGAGGGATGTTATGTGACTAGTACTAGGAAAAATCCCAAGGCTTGTTTCTATGACTGCCATGATCTCTTTGTGGTTGGATAGTCTAGTTGTCAAGCAACTTAAATAGAAGAGACATGCTAAATTACTATTTTTCTTCTGAAAGGTGTCAGCCACAAAACAAAGGTATAGAGCTGCTTATTCTGTGGTAAAGATCTCTTCAGTTCTCAACATGGATTTGTGGGGAAGAAAAGAGATACTAAAACTATATTTAATAGGAAGAGGCAGGGTGACCTTTCAGTGTGTCTTACCCTTTTTATTTTGCTGAAATTGCCTTAGAAAACCAGCTGGGATCTCAAGTGAGTTATTCAGGGGTATAACATTAAGAATCATGAGACAATATCTCCTGTAGAAAGAATATAGTAAGATGATGTTACTTTGTACTATAGTTACTCCATTTTTTATGGCTCCTTTATTGAAACTGGACCCTTTGCCTATGTTCCTGTCTATCCATAAATGGGTTGATAGATCTGACTGCAGAGAGTTTGAATTAAGGACCATCATCCATATGTCAGAACCTTGAGTAAGGAACTTGGACTTGCCTCAAAAGAGGTCTGGCTTTGCCCTCAGCATCTGGGAAGTAATCTTTGTCATACAAGAGTGAAGTGTCTTTGGTTAGGTGTGGGCTGGGCACACTGGATTGTATGTGGGACCAGTCACACCTGACAGTCTTAGGGTGTGGAGTGGCCATGCCAGAAAGACCAACCATGCGATTTATAGTGGTAGATTGGGTCACATGGTGTCAGTTGACTTGGAAACTGAGTTCAACAACTGGGCAACCAGGATTATGTAATGAAACTCCAATAAAAACTTTGAACACCAAAGCAGGTGAGCTACCCTGCTTGTCAGTACTCTGTGTGTATTGTCCCATTTCAATCCTGGGAGAGTAATGCATCCTGACTCCATGGGAGAGGACAACAGAAGCTTTGTATCTGTTACCCTCTCATACTCTGCCCTAGGCATCTATTCCTTCGGCTGATTTTCATCTGTATCCTTTCCCTGTAAAAAACCATAACTGTGAGTATCATAGCTTCTGATGAGTTCTGTAAGTCCTTCTAGTGAATTATTGAAACTGGGTTTGGAACCCTACCCCCCAAACTTGTAACTGGCATCAGGAGTGAATGGAGTGTTGGGGAGACTGTTCCCTCTTGCTGTTGAAGTTTGAATAATTACGGTTAAGTACCAACTGAAAGAGGTCTATGGACATGCAAATGTGTCTAAATAGCAATGATATCACTCACGCCTCAGATCCCTCCCACTGCAGCAAGAAATTTCACTTGGGGTAAAATAGTCTAAATTTGATGTTTAGAAAGCCAGCACTAGACAGACTTCTTTTTATTCACCTGTTTGAAATTAGAACAATCTTAATGATTTTGCATGGTTTCAAGTGTTGCATACTTAAATACCTTAAGGACCCTAGCAGGTAACCTAAAAAAGTGAAGCACTGGGTGAGATCTACGGTGAACTGAGGAACATTTGTCCAGTCTAAAAGCATTCAGAGTTAACAAAAACTTTAAAACACTGTAAGGCTGTAAAAAAAAGTCTGCAACAGGAGCTGGCCCACAGGCCACCAGTTTGCCTTTTCTTTCTAATCTTGGCTGAAGGCTCCAGTGGCAAATGGCCATTTTTTTTTTTTCTTTAGGTAAGTTAATAAGACCATTCAAGTTTTCTACTTCCATCTCTTCTTAAGTTAGTTTTTGTTGGAATTTGTCCATTCAACTAAATTTATTTCAAATTTATTGGCATAAATTTGTTCATAATATCCTCTTATTATTTTCTTAATGCTTATAAAATCTGTAGTAATGCCTCATTTTTTATTTCTGGCTTTGATTATTTGTGCCTTCTGGCTACTTTTCTTGGAGTCTTATTATGCATTTATTAATTTTAGTGGTTTTCCCAAGAATTAACTTTTGGCTCTGTTGATTTTCTTTATTGATGTTTCTTTACTATTTTGTTAATTTCTCTTTCTATGTTTCTTTATATCTCCTTTGTTTTTCTTTCTCTATCTTATTGACATATATGCTTAGCCCTTCGATTATCCATCTTTCTCTTTTTCTAATAAAGCTATGAATTTTTCTTAAACCATGGGTTTATCTGCAGCTCATAAATATTTATGTCTACACATAACTAGTTTATTGTACATTAGTTTTACAATTCATTTAAAATATATATAAAATTTCCACTGTAATTTTTTACTTATTAATTATTTAAAGTATATTAAAAATTTTTCAAACTTGTGGATTTTTCTAGGTTTTTTTTTTTGTAATTGATTTCTAGTATTAGACTCAGTAAACATACTCCAACGGTTTCAGTCCTTAGAAATTTCTTGAGACTTGCTTTATGGACCAACAAGCAATATTTGTAAAAATTATTTCTTGGAAATAATGCATGTTTTTTTTGTAGTTAGTGGTTGCAATTTTCTATAGATGTTCATTGAGTCACCTTTGTAATTGTATTGTTCAAATCTTCTAGATTTTTACTGATCTTCATTTGTTCTGTAAAGAATCACTGAAATCTCCCACTGTGATTATGCTTTTGTCTCTTTTGCATCTTGTCAATTTTTGTCTTATATATTTTGAGAATATGTTATTAGGTACACAAAAATTTCTAGTTACTGTATCTTAAGGATGAATTGAAAAATTTATCATTAGGATAAGGCTTTTTGTCTTAAAGTCTACTCTGTCTGATATTAACATAGTTATACCAGCTTTTAAAATTTTAATGTTTATATAGTATATTTTCTGCCTTTTATTTGTAACTTTACGTTTTATCTATCTCCTTTGTAAACTACTTATACTTTAAAAATATCCTGTTGATGCTGCTACATACTGATTGTAGCTGTTGGTATTGTAAGCACATTCAATCTAGAAGTGACTGTTTTCACACACTAAGGAATATGTCCATATAAAGAAAAGTAAGTATAAAAATGTTTAATCTAGGATTAACAACAAGGTCCTACTGTATGGCACAGGGAACTATATTCAATATCCTGTGATAAACCATAATGGAAAAGACTACGAAAAAGAATATACATACAGATAACTGAGTCACTTTGCTGTACAGCAGAAATTAACACAATATTGTAAATCAACTATACTTCAATAAAATTTTTTCAGGAAAGAAAAAAATATCCTTTTGAAATTGTATATCATTTAATTAGAATGATTATTCCATCCATATTTAATGTAATCACTGATATATTTGAGTTTACAATCCTACTATGTCTTCTTTGCTGTTTCACTGAGCTGCAAATCTGGATGATTCCAGGAAGATGATTGGGGCTGGGGGGGTCAGGAAACCTAAGTTTTAGGCATTCTCACAGCTTTGTGGCTTTGGACAAGTCATTCATCTTCTTGGGCTATTTTTGCTTTTTCACTTATAAAATAAAGGAACTGGATTAGACAATGGCTAAAGTTTTCTATAGTTAAAGATTTAATGGTAAAAAGGAAAACATTATGACAGGAGTAGAAAAGAAGGGGAAATATTGTCTATACTGTTGGGGGGTGACTTTGGACACTGATTTTTCAGGAGTTTTGGCTTTCTGAGGAAATACTAATGGCTAAAACAGACATATAAACACAGCTATAATGGAAGGAGGCTTTGCCATTTCATTATCTTTGAAAGGAATTTAAAATGTTCTTTCCAATGGAAGGCAGGAATCTTTCTAGTTCTTTTTTTCAAAGGATGATGCTTCACAATATGTTAAGAAGCTTACCTTTCACTACACACATGACAGACATTTTCACTGGAGAAATTATCCTCTATGTAAATATTGTCCAGTAAATTAATCAAACTTCTACTGAGGACTGATTAAATATCAGGTGCTTAGTTAGATGCCTCAAAGATGGAGAACAGATGGTTCCTTGCCTCAGGGAGTTTTAATCTGGAGATGTTGAATGGAGAATCATTAAGGTCTAACCAGGAAAACAGAAACACCTCTAAGTATTTAAAATGAGGGAATTTAATGCAAAAAGTAGTTACACAGAAGATGGAATTGTTGAGAAGCCAACAGAGGGATGGTGCGGTGACCCAGGAGATGATGCGGACCTGCTACTAGGATGATTTTCAGAGGCATGGAGAAAGAAATGGTCCATGGTAAGTGAGGTGGAAATGCCAGAATTTCCATGGAAGGTGGTGGAAACAGGATTGAAAGGCTCAGAGTAAAGGCAGAAAACCCACTGGATTGTGTGCCATGGAAAGGTTTGGAGGATACACTAGTAAGTAAATAAGATATGTGCTAGTGAAAGGGACATCAGAATCCCTTAAAGTCTGGCACTGGCCTCTTGGCTTGCCAGGGGTAACAGTAGGAGATACCATAACAGAACTGGGCTTACTGATAGCAACAGGGAAGCTAGCATTCTGGGAAAATAGAGGCCAGAGGGTGACATTAACACATCAGGTAAGCACAATTTTTGTAATAAATTAAAAGGTTAGAGGAACAACCAGTAAGGTCTTTCCTGCAGAGTTATGAAGATGCTTAATGGAAAATGGCATCTCCAGGGGCAAAGGAGATGAGCAACCATTAAGAGTACTACTGAAGGGGCTTCCCTGGTGGCGCAGTGGTTGAGAGTCCGTCTGCCGATGCAGGGGACATGGGTTCGTGCCCCGGTCCGGGAGGATCCCACATGCCATGGAGCGGCTGGGCCCGTGAGTCATGGCCGCTGAGCCTGCGCGTCCAGAGCCTGTGCTCCGCAACGGGAGAGGCCACAAGAGTGAGAGGCCCATGTACCGAAAAAAAAAAAAAAAAAAAAGTACTACTGAGTCTACACAATCAAAAGAAATCAAGGATAGATGATCAGGAGGCTGAGATCAATCACTCTCAATAAAAAAGCACAACAACTCACCCATTTCTGCCAGACCTGAACTAGTTTTGGAACCTGATATCCAGTGAGAGGCCAGTAATCCAGGAGGAAGGACGCTTCAACATAACACTAATATATACAGTAATGATTCCTCCAGGTTTTCCCCAAAGGGATTTATAGCCATTTATGGAAGTAACTGTACACTGGGGAAAGGGGAATGCCCAGACATTTCAAGGACTGTTGGACACAGGATCCCAACTTACATTGACACCTAGAGGCCAAAGTGTCATCATGACCCCCCAATTAGAGTGGGGGCATGGGAGACCAGGTTTGAAGTCCTGGCTATAGTCCAGCTCACAATCTGCAAGGTCTGTGGACTCAGTCATCATTGGTTCTCCTTCTTCCTTCCTTCCTTCCTTGCTTCCTGCCTCCCTCCTTCCTTTTCTTTCTATCTTTCTTTCTTTCTTTCTTTCTTTCTTTCTTTCTTTCTTTCTCTCTCTCTTTCTTTCTTTCTCTCTTTCCTCCTTCCCTTTCTTTCTTTTTTTTTTTTGCAGAGCCA
>RJWK010039894.1:0-20198 GCA_004363435.1 Platanista minor | reverse complement strand
TTCCCCTTCCCCGTGTCCTCAAGTCCATTCTCTATGTCCCCTTCCCGGTGTCCTCAAGTCCATTCTCTACGTCTGCGTCTTTATTCCTGTCCTGCCCCTAGATTCTTCAGAACTATTTTTTTTGATTCCACATATATGTGTTAGCATACGGTATTTGTTTTTCTCTTTCTGATGTACTTCACTCTGTATGACAGACTCTAGGTCCATCCACCTCACTACAAATAACTCAATTTTGTTTCTTTTATGGCTGAGTAATATTCCATTGTATATATGTGCCACATCTTCTTTATCCATTCATCTGTTGATGAACACTTCGGTTGCTTCCACATCCTGGATATTGTAAATAGACCTGCAATGAACATTGTGGTACATGACTCTTTTTGAATTATAGTTTTCTCAGGGTATATGCCCAGTAGTGGGATTGCTGGGTCGTATGGTAGTCCTATTTTTAGTTTTTTAAGGAACCTCCATACTGTTCTCCATAGTGGCTGTATCAATTTACATTCCCACCAACTGTGCAAGAGGGTTCCCTTTTCTCCACACCCTCTCCAGCATTTGTTTGTAGACTTTTTGATGGTAGCCATCCTGACTGGTGTGAGGTGATATCTCATTGTAGGTTTTTTCTTTTTTTTCTGCAGTACGCGGGCCTTTCACTGCTGTGGCCTCTCCCGTTTCGGAGCACAGGCTCCGGACGCGCAGGCTCAGCAGCCATGGCTCACGGGCCCAGCCGCTCCGCGGCATGTGGGATCTTCCCGAACCGGGGCACGAACCCGTGTCCCCTGCATCGGCAGGCGGACTCTCAACCACTGCACCACCAGGGAAGCCCTCATTGTAGTTTTGATTTGCATTTCTCTAGTGATGTTGAGCATTCTTTCATGTGTTTGTTGGAAATCTGTATATCTTCTTTGGAGAAATGTCTATGTAGGTCTTTACCCATTTTTGGATTGGGTTGTTTGTTTTTTTAATATTGAGCTGCATGAGCTGCTTGTAAATTTTGGAGTTTAATCCTTTGTCAGTTGCTTCATTTGCAAGTATTTTCTTCCATTCTGAGGGTTGTCTTTTGGTCTTGTTTATGGTTTCCTTTGCTGTGCAAAAGCTTTTAAGTTTTGGGCTTCCCTGGTGGTGCAGTTGTTGAGAGTCTGCCTGCTGGGTCACTCAATGCGCTATTACTGGACTAAGCCTTATTCACAGTAGCCAAAAGTCTCTGGACCACCTGAGGTCTTACTAGTCTCTTATGGTCCGGGAAAATATTCGCTGTTGTTGCTTCTTCCCATATCTAGAGTTACATCATTACCATCATTGATCTTACATGAAACTATATATCATCATTTTATCAGAGGCTCAGTCACACATTTGGTAATGTAAGAAACAACAATTCTGTAAAACAGGCAATATAAAAAACAATATAGCTAGCAGGTTAGTAAGGTCATAAGTAAAAATATAAGTCGAGAACTTCCATTAGGTGCAACCCAGTATATCCCAGGTCGTCTGACTTACTCTGTTCTGTACCGATCCTTATCTTTAAGGGAAATTATATATTGGCATTGTCCATAAGGCACCCAGCCCAGTTTCCTAGTGTTACTAGGCTGGTTATCCCTAGTATGGGTTTAATTGTCCCCAATATAGAGGAGCCTTTAAACTTAAATTACCATAGCCTGGTGTAAACTACATAAATCCATCCCATAATTGTGGGAGGTATTATTCCTTGGCTGAAATTTTGGTTGTTGCTCTGATTGAGCCTGAGTAATAGAGGAAAATTCATATTTATGGCCAGAGTCGGAGCAGGTATTATTAATTGGCTAAGTGAGGGGATCCCACCTAGTAATATCACTAGTGGCCTAAACAGGACTATACTTTCTTTCTTCTAGAATAAATTTTCTAAGAGCCAACCAATTAGAGCCTTCAAGTGGAGAAATCTGCCAAGGTAACACAGAAGTCCTAGACACAGGTAATTGGCCACAAACCCAACAACTGGATTGATTTTTTAAAACAAGCATAGGATCATGCCCATGATGGGAAAACATTTGATTCATATGCAAGGGTCCAAGAAGTCAAGAAAACATTATAAATGATCATATGAGTCAGGTCCAAGATCTTGGGCAAGCTGTCTACTTCTGCTGTTGTCTTCTTCTCATCCTGGTATGAGTGTAGTTTCTCCTTTGTTTGAGCATTGTTTTAAGGTGATTTTGAGGTCATCCACCCTCTCCATAGGCCAGTCCAGTGCAGGGGCCCTTTGTGAGTGGAAATTAATCCAAGAGTAAATTCCCTTCAGTTTCGCTGTGCATGAGCTAGTTAAGAGTACCTGATAAGGGTCCTTCTGTCCAGGTTGGAGATAGTCCTTTAAATAATGTCTTTTCCAGTATGCACATTCTCCTGGTTGCAGGTCATGGGACATTTGATTTTGTGTGTGTGTGTGTGTACGCGGGCCTCTCACTGTTGTGGCCTCTCCCGTTGCGGAGCACAGGCTCCAGACGCGCAGGCTCAGCGGCCATGGCTCACGGGCCCAGCCGCTCCGCGGCACATGGGATCTTCCCGAACTGGGGCACGAACCCGCGTCCCCTGCATCGGCAGGCAGACTCTCAACCACTGCGCCACCAGGGAAACCCAGGACATTTGATTTTTATCCAAAGATAGATTACTGAGATAAGCTTCAGAAACAAACTTAGAGTGTCCTTTCAATAGTTCAATTAAACTTTACAACAATATAACGTAACAGCAAGGAACTATCTGAGAAGTGAGTCTTAGTGAATACAGACAGAATTAGATTTTGATGTCCACTGAAACACCTCTTTCTGTCTAAAATTACCCTCATTGACACAGATGTAGAGAACAAATATATGGACACCAAGGGGGGAAAGCCACGGGGTGGGGGGGGATGGTGGTGTGCTGAATTGGGTGATTGGGATTGACATGTATACACTGATGTGTATAAAATTGATGACTAATAAGAATCTGCTGTATAAAAAATTAAATTAAAAAAATAAAATAAAATTACCCTCATTTTATTAAATATAGTCAAATCAAGATTAATTTGTCTGCAAAGTAAGTCTGATTAATTCATAAAAGGCTTCCCTGGACCAGGAAAGCCATGCCAAGGGCTTGTCACAGATTTCGCCTTACAGATTTAAGTGATTTCCTCCCTTTTTGAGGTCCACAAAATGCCTTCAGATTCCTGCACCTGTTAGGAGGGGGCCTTCCTAATTTATCTGGTAAAGCTGCCGGGAATCTAAGAGTTTCCAATCTCTGGAGGGGTCAGGTAGAGAGAAAAGATAAATGTTTCAATTCTGCTTATAAAGGTATAATTTACCAAATTGCTGTAAGTCATAATTAGTTTGAGGGGAAGGGATTCTTTTTTTTTTTTTTTACATCTTTATTGGAGTATAATTGCTTTACAATGGTGTTAGTTTCTGCTTTATAACAAAGTGAATCAATTATACATATACATATGTTCCCGTATCTACTCCCTCTTGCGTCTCCCTCCCTCCCCCCCTCCCTATCCCACCCATCCAGGTGGTCACAAAGCACTGAGCTGATCTCCCTGTGCTATGCGGCTGCTTCCCACTAGCTATTTTACGTTTGGTAGTGTACATGTGTCCATGCCACTCTCTCACTTTATCACAGCTTACCCCTCCCCCTCCCCATATCCTCAAGTCCATTCTCTAGTAGGTCTGTGTCTTTATTCCCGTCTTGCCCCTAGGTTCTTCATGACCTTTTTTTTTTTCTTATATTCCGTATATATGTGTTAGCATACGGTATTTGTTTTTCTCTTTCTGACTTACTTCACTCTGTATGACAGACTCTAGGTCCATCCACCACACTACACATAACTCCATTTCATTTCTTTTTATGGCTGAGTAATATTCCATTGTATATATGGAGGTTCCTTAAAAAACTACAAATAGAACTACCATATGACCCAGCAATCCCACTACTGGGCATATACCCTGAGAAAACCATAATTCAAAAAGAGTCATGTACCAAAATGTTCATTGCAGCTCTATTTACAATAGCCAGGAGATGGAAACAACCCAAGTGTCCATCATCAGATGAATGGATAAAGAAGATATGGCACATATATACAAGGGAAGGGATTCTTTATATCTGGAAAACACAGGTTAAAAGCTAGTAGTGTTTCAGATAGAAACCATAAAAGTTATAACCATATTCACCAGTTCACTCAGTAACTAATCCTGTTGTTAACTTTTTATGAAGCCATCAGGTTTTTCATTAAGATTCTTTTATTTCTTACCAATTCAGCATTATGGTCTGAAAGTCAGAAACTTGTATTTATCCAAAAGTCCTTTCTATAAATCTTCTTGAAGAGGAAGCATTTTTGCAAAGGCATCAGAGTGAAACCATAACTGTCTACAATGACAAAACACTTAAGAAGGCACGTTTAAACCTGATTACAATGCAATTAATAAAGTAACTTGGTTACTGCTGTGACATACAACACTTTCAGATAATAACTAGATTTATGACTAGTAACATTTTACCAGGACATATCAGATTTTTAGGAACTCTGTATAATTTCTAGACTATATTAATAACATTTACCATACAATATTTTTAAAAGGTTTATTATCACTCATGTAATAATGCTCTGCATGTAATTTAACATACTAATTAAATATTTCTCTCTGAGTTGCCTCATGGGCCTTCTAAAGCATCTCAAAGTTAGCTGGAGGCCAAAGGAGCTGTAATTAAAATTTGATGTTTGGGAAATTTGTCAGAAAAATATCAAAAGGGTTTAGAACACTCAGTCTGACAGGATCATAGGTCACTGTGAAACAATATTTATACTACTTAGCCAAAGTAACAATAAGAGATTTCAAAGGCAAATGCAGAACAGATTACTTTAAAGAAACTTAAAATCTGTTATCAAAGGCAGTTCAACATTTTAAGAAAACTTGTCCCCTTAATAGAAAGAAAAGCCAAATTCAAGTTTTGTACCAGTTTACTTTTAAAATTCATTTACTCAAATTTATTCTAAACTTATCCAGTTCTGACCATACACAAAACTCTTTTCTTGGGGTCCACTTTCCACAAATCTTCCATCACTTAACTTGTTTTAGCACAATTCTAACTTTCAAGTTGTCAAATATCTGGAGAGATTATTTTTAGATAGACAATTCCTAAAACATAATTATTCCTAAAAAGTTCACCCAAAGCTCTTATCTCATTTGCATTTTCTTTCCTTAAAAGTTTCTTCACATTGAGTTACTTTCCTTGCTGACAAATTTATAACAGATATAACAAGATTTTATTTAGCTTATATTAAACCTAGGCACAATAAAGGTATTACAGTTAATGTTGATGACTCTATAAAGACATGTCTATATTAATTAGATCAACAAACTTAAACATTAATACCAGGTATTAATTTATTGCTGAATATTTTCCAGTTCACGTGAACCTGAAATTAATTCTGGCCAGTTATATTCTATGTTTTTCAGAACTTATATAAGCACTTAACTTCCTCTAAGCCAATTAAGTAGAGCTCACTGACAAATTTTGATAATACCATCCTAAAGGTATTATCAAAGGTATTTGATAATACCTTTGATAAAGGTATTTGATAATACCTTACCATAAGGTAAGGACATATATATAATGCACACAGACAAACACAACCAGAGATCTCATAGCTTAACAGAACCAGAATTTCCCATTTCACAAGGCAGAATGGCCATCACAAATCACAACACAGAACACAAAGTATAAAACACACACAGCCCTCGCTGTCCTAATCAGGCACTCCCTTAAATACCAGATTGCAGTCTCTCAGAAAACCTCCTACAGAGACACAAAACTTCAGATCTGAGTACTAACAGAGTAAACAGAAATATCTCAGGTCTTCAAAGCTTTCAAAGGGAGGAAATGAGGCCAGGTTGAAAGAAGAGGGGAAGCAGGAGGGACAAAAGGGGTGGCCTTATGGACGTCTCCTGCCACCTGCAGATGCCCAGGCACTACGGGGACATTTCCCTGGGCTTCCAGGAAGGGAGGATGGGAACTCAGCCCTACCAGAAACCAGAAACCAGATACCAGAGCAGAATTAGAATTCTCTGCTCACTGGAGGTGATCAGGCTCTGACCCTCAGATCAGGCTGAGGCCCTTCAACCAGACTCCTGTGTCCAGGACCAGGACAGAAGAAAAAAGGGGAAGATAGGAGGGGTTGAAAAGAGGAAAGAGAGAGGGAATGGGAAAGAGGTCAATAAAGTCTCTTGTTCCTTACCCAGTCGGGGCACTCTGGCCAGTCATCTGCATCAGGAGGAGACCAGGGACAAAATGGTCTTGGTTGCGGCCGCTGAGGTCTGGTCCACTGGCGGGTGAGCTGGTCCCCAAGTACCCTGAGTGGTAAGACTCTTCTGGCTGTCCAAGGTCCTCTGTGCCCTGTGAAGACTCAGGGGGAGGGGTAGGTTTAATTCTAGAAAGGTTTACCCAACTAGTGATCCCCTGTAGTTTTACTGAAGTAGTAGTGCTGAGAAGGACCTGGTAAGGCCCCTTCCACTTAGGCAGTAATTGATTAGAGGGAGACCTTTCCCTCCATGTTTTCAGAGGACACATCTCCTGGCCGAACCTGAATGGGGCCTGTTTTCTGGCTGGAGGCCAGCAAAACCTGATTTCCATATTCTGCAATTGCCTTTTGGACTAGTCCCAGATTAATTAGGTACTTAATAAGCTCACTGTTTTCAGTGTCCACCAGAATATCAAAGGATAAAAAGGGCCTGCCATAAGTCATTTCAAAGGGGCTGAGCTTTATTCCTGTTTTAGGTGCCACCCTGATTCTCTATGGGTAAAAGCTTTGTCCAAGGTTCTGATGTCTCTTAACAAAGCTTAGCCAAAATTCTTTTTAAAGTTTGATTTGCCCTTTCTACTTTTCCTGATGATTGAGGCCTCCAGGCAGCGAGGAGATGGTAGCAAATGCCTAGGGCAGTAGAGATTTGTTGTGTTATCTTAGCCACAAAAGAGGGGCCATTATCACTTTGTAAAGACCGTGGCAGCCCAAACTGAGGGTTTATTTCTTTTAATAATGCCTTTATTACTTCCTGAGCTCTCTCAGTCCTTGTTGGGAAGGTTTCTCCCCACCTGGTGAAAGTGCCTATAAAAACCAGGAGGTATTTATGTCCCTGGGAGGATGGCATCTGGCTAAAGTCTTTTTGCCAGTCTTCTCCCGGATAAGTTCCTCTTCTTTGGATGGGCTGAAGGAGGGGTGGGGGCCTAAGTTTTCCCCCTGGGTTGTTATGGTAGCATATATTACAGGCATTCGTGACTTCTAAGATAGTTTGAGAAAGGCCTATGCCAGAAAAAACTTCTTCCACCAGGCTAGTCAAAACATCCCTCCCCAGATGAGAAGAGTCATGGAGTGATTTTAAACTTTTCCATTGTAATGCTCTGGGCAGCGTTACTGTTTGTTCCTTAATCCACCATCCAATGGGGCCCTTTTGATATCCCTTAGTTTTAGCCCACTTTACTTCTCTGTTTGTATACTGGGGTGGCGAAAGCAGGCTGGGGATTGGTACCTGGGGAAGAAAGGCAGCCTGAGTTGAAGGGGTTTTAAGAGCTGCACTCTTTGCTGTTTTGTTGGCCAGGTTATTTCCTTTTACTATGTCCACATTCCCCTTCTGATGTTCCTTACAGTGGATAACTGCCATGTCCTTAGGGTCTTGTACTGTCTCTAGGAGTTCTAAGATCTCCTGGCAGTGCTGGATTGGGGAGCTCTGTGCTGTCAGGAGTCCCCTATGTTTCCAAATGGCAGCATGTGCATATAACACCAAAAATGCATACTTAGAATCCGTATAGATATTGATCCTCTTGTCTTTTCCTAGCCTTAGAACTCGAGCTAGGGCTATAAGCTCAGCTTTTTGTGCCAAGGTCTGGGGAGGCAGGGCACCAGCCTCTATGATCCCATGTAAATCTACTATGGCATACCCTGCTTTCCGGATGCCATCATGTATGTAACTACTTCTGTCCATAAACCGGACAGCATCAGGGTCCTCGAGGGGCTGGTCCCTAAGGTCAGGTCTGCTAGAGTATACCTGTTCAATAGTCTCAGTACAAGAATGAGCTAATACCTCTGGGTTTTCTATTGGCATAAGCGTGGCTGGATTTAAGGTCTGACATACTTTAATGGTTACTTCAGGAGAGTTGAGGAGGGCCTGATATTTTGTGAGGTGGCCTGCTGTCAGCTATTGATGTCCCTTAATTTCTAATAACCCCTGTACCTGGTGTGGGGTTAATACTTCCAGGGGATGACCCATGGTGAGTTTTGTGGCCTCTTCAACTAGCAGGGCTGTGGCTGCCACAGCTCTCAGACAGTCTGGCCATCCTGAGGCCACTGAGTCCAGTTGCTTTGAGAGACATGCCAGTGGCCATGGAATTGGCCCTACTTTTTGGGTGAGAACTCCCAGGACTATTCCCTGTTTTCCTGAGGTGAATAGAGTAAAGCGCTTGTTAAGATCTGGGATCCCTAAGGCTGAAGTGCTAGTCAGGGCAGTCTTAATCTGATCAAATGCTCTTTGCAAATTTCCTGTCCAACCTAGAGGTTCCATGTCTGGTCCCTTCAAAGCCTCATACAGTGGTTTTGCCATGAGACCAAATGCGGGGATCCAAATCCTGCAAAACCCAGCCATTCCTAAGAAGGTTCTGAACTGTTTCTTTATACGTGGTGGTTGTAAATGGAGGATTGCTTGCTTATGCTGGGTTGCAAGGTTGCACTTCCCGGGGCTAAGAACTTGCCCCACGTAAGTGACTCTCTGGGAGGAAATTTGGGCTTTCCATGGGGATACTTTCTATCCCCTTGAGCCCAGGAAGTTAAGGATCTGTACAGTGTTTTGGTCTGAGGCTTCCTTTGAGGGGCTGCAGATAAGGAAGTCATCTACGTATTATAATAATGCCCCTGTCTCTAATTTTAGTTCCCCTTAGTTCCTTAGCTAGGGCATTGACAAACAGGTGTGGGCTGTCCCGGAACGCCTGAGGAAGGACAGTCCAGGTATATTATTTGGTTTCATTAGTGTCTGGGTCAGTCCATTCAAAAGCAAAAAATAATTGAGAATCAGAGTGAACACTTATACAGAAGAAATCATCTTTAAGATCAAGGACTGTAAACCAGGCTGTGTCCTCAGGAATCTGAGTAAGGATTGTGTAAGGATTGTAAGGATTGGGAACAATTGGATGAAGGAGAATTACAGCTTTATTTATGATTTGAAGATCTTGGACCATTCAATATTCCACACTTGGTTTGAGGACAGGTAGGACTGGAGTATTACAGGGAGATTGGCATGGCACCAAAAGCGCTTATTTAATGAATTTTGAGATTAGGGTTTGGAGACCTCATTGAGCCTCTGGTTTTATGGGATATTGGCACCTGGAAGGGAAGTTATTAGTTTCCTTTAAGGTGATTTTATAAGAGTGACAAACTTTGCATTCCCTGGGATTCCTTGACCCCAGACCTGCGGATCTATAAGATTTTCAATTTCTGGGGGAATATTTTGGGTTGGACTGTCCATGTGTTGTATAATACATAGTTCAGCCAAAAACACTCCTTGGCTTTGGTCTTCAGGGAGAGTAAGAGTTGCCCCCAAGGCTGAGAGAAAATCCGTTCCGAATAATGGGCTGGGGCATTCAGGCATGGCAAGAAACTTATGAGTCATACGAGTCTTTCCCCAGGTGCAAGTTAGAGGGGTGGTGAAATGTTTGTGTTTTGGCTTTCCTTTGACCCCGACAATAGAGCAGATTTCAGGGGCAAGGGGCCCAGCATGAGAAGTCAGGGCAGAGTAAGTGGCTCCCGTGTCCACTAGAAATTGGACAAGCTTACCTGCCATGTCAATGGTCACCTGCGGTTCCTCCCGTGTGATGATGACTGTCTTCTCAGGCGCCTTGGGAGGCCCTGGGTCCTGTCAGTCAGCCACTGCCATGACTGGCATAGGGGAATTTCCTTGCTCCCTTCGGAGCTGGGGGCATTGCTTCTTCCAGTGGCCCATCTTCTTGCAGAGTGGGCATGGTGTTTTGGGTGTAGGCTGGGACCTGTTTCCTGAGTATTCCTTGCTCCAGTGTTTGGGACTCCCACAGCTGAAACAGGCTCCCTTCCTTGGTGGAAGTCTGGGAGTACTTTTGGAGTGACGAGGAGGTGGGTTAGGTCTTGTCATGACAGCTGCCGAAAGCCTGGCTTGCCGTTGTTCCTTCCTTAAGTCATGCTGTTCCTTCTTTTCCTCCTCAGCCTGGTCTCTATTGTTAAAAACACTGAAGGCTGTGTCAGTGAGAAGGTTGAGAGGGGTTTGGGGACCGTTGGCATGCTTTTGAAGCTTCCAATGAATGTCAGGGGCTGACTGGCTAATACAGTGGGTTGCAAATACAATGTGTCCCTTGAAAGTATTTGGGTCTATGTTCGTATATTTTCTGAGGGCATCTACCAATCAGGCCTGAAGTAGGGCTGGATTCTCATCTAGGCCTTGGGTGATCTCTTTAACCTTATCATAGTTAACAGGTTTAATCATGCATCATTTTATCTATTCAATGAGGCAAAGGATCATGTGATCCTTAGTAGTGACACCAGGCTGGCCTGTTTGATAGTCCTAATTGGGATCCATTAGAGGCACTTCTGTCGGGCCCACAAGGTATCAATGTGTTTGGGCAACATGTAATCCATCAGCATATGTTTAAGCCTGTGCTCAAATATGGGGCTTTTCCTCACTGGTGCAGCAGTGAGAAATGACAATATTTACATCCTTCCAGGTAAGGTCAAAGGAAAGAGTACCTAGAATTCTTTGGTGAACTGGCTAGGGTCCTCCGAGAATCTGCCTAAGCAGGTGCAGCATTGTCAGACAAGGAAAAAGGGGTGTGGACTCTGGTAATTACCTAAGGCCCACCTACTACTTCCTGAAGGGAGCAAAGAGGCTCTGGCTGCATTTCTGGTAAGGAAGGGTAAAGAGGCTTATAGGGTGGGGGAGAGGCTGAAGATGGTGGAAGAGTGCTGGGGCTTGTGTCTTCTGTCTGGGGCTCCTGTTCTTCCAGGGGTGGCACTAGAGAGGGGCTTTTGTGCAGCCCGAATGGGTCCCAGCCAGCAAGGTTCCCTAACATAGGACTTACATAGCTCCAAGTTTTCTCCTAGGACCATAAAAGCCTGTACATAAGGAACTTCTGTCCATTTCCCCTGCCTATTGCAAAAGATGTCTAACTATAGTTGAGGCTCCCATTTTCTGTCCAGGCCTCATTGTCCTCAAGTTTATTCTGGGGCCAGGCTTCATTACAAAAGAACATGAGCTTTTTTCGTTTTAAAGAATCTAGAGAACACTTGTCCCAGTGACTCAAAGTGTACCCAAGGGGTGAGTCCTTGGGGATGAAGGAGGTGTTTCCCATCATTCCTTCAGGGAGAGGATGCTCCTGTAACAGAGAGGAGCACTGGCATTAGGAGGTCCCGTGGGGGATCTCTAAGACAGGACTGGTTCCAGGCGTCCCCGTCCACCTAGCCCTGTCGACTTTATCCACAATGGGGGTTAGCTACTCCCCCATGTGGCAGTCCTGTTGGCTCCAGAGTCATGGGGCCTGTGTCCTATCCTGGCATCCGTGGTATTCAGGATGAGTGACCTTCCTGAAGGTTTCTCTATAGATTAATCCCTGTGTTCCGGGATATGTTCCCCTGGAACGGACATCCTCATGGTTCTAGGACCTATCTAAGTCCCAGCCTTTTTCTCTAAAAATGTGGTAAGTTTCAGAAAACAGGCACTGGCCATTAAGAGAGATGGTTTGTGAAAAAGAAAGAAAACCCTCTCTTTACCCTTCCTTTTTGTGGGTGACACCCCTGGGGCCTTGGTGCTATTCTCACCCTCACCCCTTCCCACACATGCTCCGGCCAGCGGGCAGTGGGGCTGGGTGCAGGGGTGGATATGGCAGCTGAGGTGGAGGCACCATGACTGTTGTTAGGGGGATGGAGGGCCCCGCGACCCTGGAAGGACACTCCCAATTGCATGACCCTGGTGGAGGCAAGCACAGCAAATGGAGGTCATTGCTCAGGCATGTATCCCCAGGGCACGGCCGCATGCATGACCCACCCAGCTTGAGTATTGCCTGCCCTGCCCTAACAGGGCAGGGTGGGGGTGGGGTCAGGGCAGACCCTGTAGGGGGCTGGCCAAACACCAGGAGGCGGATGGTGAACAATGGTCCCACCACCATGAGTCCCAACCACATGATGCAGGACCATGCCCCTCCTAACACCCGGGGGTATGTGCACAGACCACCTACAACGTGAGGGAGATCCCAAAGAGATTGCAGCCACCATAACCATGGCACAAACTCTAAGTAAGGCTGTATTTCATATTTTTACACAATTGGATCTGTTGGCAGTTAATTAAATGGTGGATAAGGCAAACCCAGAGGGCAAAGATCCTATGGTTCAGGTCCCTAGCTGCCTGTGAGGATGGCTAGAAACTTGCCCTGACATGCCCTGTGCATATGTAACAGTAAGAAGTGGAAGACCTAGCAGCAAGGTTGGAAAATTCCTGGCAGATTTCTTTTTCCCCACTTCCAGCAGAATAAGGCATGAGATAAGAGTGGAAAGTAAGAGTGATGTACGGATGCAGAGTTGAGACAAGGATGGATAGGCATAGGTGGACCAATAATAAGCCTATGAGGGTAGCCGCGAGGAGGAGGTGGTGTTATGCTTTTAACTGTGTGCTTGAAATCATTGCGTGGAAATTGCCTTCAGGTGGGCAGGCAGATGTAGCATCTCTCTAGTCTGTTCCATGATCCACTTTTCCTCTCACAGGAGACTTCTTTTTCATAGCAAGCACCCTGTTGGCTTTTAACTACTCGTCTTGCACCCACATTTTTGCGGCAATAGGTCTGAAAATGAGACAAACTATAAGAAAGGCTGGGAGGGAGAGAGACAGAGAGGGGAAGAGCGATGGAGGTGGCTGGAGGTAAGGCCATGCCTCTCCCTCTTGAGAGTAACAGCGGGAAGTAAGGCAGTGCCTCTCAAGGGAGGTGAGAGGCTAAGTCTGAAAAGGCGATAGAGAGTAAGAAAGCAAAAGAGAGAGAGAGTAAGGGAGCGAGTAGGAGAGAGTGGGAGAGTAATGGCGGGAAGTAAGTTAATGCCTCTCAAGCGCAAGGGAGGAAAGCGGCTAAGGCTTACCAAATTCTCCTGGCTGGCTCACCAATATATTCCTGGTGAATTTAAGGTTCTTGCCTCGTCGTGAAAGAATTTGGAGATGAAGCAGGAAGGTTAAGAAAGTAAAGTGAGAATTTATTTAAGCAAGAATATGCTCTCAGAGGGAGAGTGGGCACACAGGTGAGGAGCTGCTGTCCTGGGTTTCTTTGGTGAGCTGGTTATGAGGGGCATACAAATGAAGGGGCAGAATATTCACTGGGGAAGGGGGGATTTGGGGGTCGTATTCCCTGATTTTCGTCCCAGCTCCATCTTCCCGAGGGTAGGAGGGATTTTTGTCCTTATTTAGCTTAGGTCAGAAGTGTCATGGTGTCAGTGCATGATGGGTACTTCTTATCTGTAAGGCCAATTTTATTATAATGAGAGCATAATGAGCAACAGGTCACATTCAGGCATAGGAGATTCCTGTCTTTCCCCACCTTTCTTTGTCTGTGTCCAGGACACTTATCACCTAAAAGGTGTGGTTTCCTGTCAGTCTGGAGGTTCCTGCTTTTCTTTGTCTGCCCATGGACCCTCGCTGTTTACAAGATGTGTGACTTCCTGCCACCTGCCCCTGCCCCCATTTCTCTGCTCATATCTAGCTACCTGCCTGCTGTAACAGGATCTCTAATCACAGCAGCCTTTTGAGGTTGGTGGTATTATCCTTATCGCACAGTCGAGGAACCTGAGACTCAGGGAGGTTAAAAAATTTGCTCAAAGTGACATAGTGGTGCAACCAGGATTGAAACTCAGGTTCTGTGACTCCATAGTCTCCTATATCAGTTTCTTGTCCAACTAAAAATATGTCTACGCACTCAAATGAAACTAAGCCAGGTCAATCAGGCAGCTTAAGAGTATGGTGGGAAACTGGGTTTTCAGCTTTGTGCTGGAGACTACCTATTCCCACCCTCAGTTTACAATCTACATGGAGATACCATATTCCCTACTCCCCTGACACACATAATAGTTGAAATATATCATGGTTCTTATTTTTGGTACCACATAAGATGCCAGAGTGATCAGTAAGAACAGGAGAAAGTCTTTGAAATATTGGGAATGTTTGTATCTTCCAAGAGGAGAGGAGGAAGAGCATTCCAAATGGCAGAGAATACTCATGAGCAAAGGTGAGAGAGAGCAGGCAAGCCTGTAAAGCCATTTGTGTGCACGTGTGAGAGTGTAGCGCATTTTCCTGTATACAATCACAGTGCTTTGTGACACTTTTATAGCTGCCTTTATACATCTTATTTCACTCTGTGAGGTAGGTAAAACTTCTAAGCTTATTTTGTACTTAAGGAAATAAGCTCAAAGAAGTGAAGTAATATGCCTTGGGTTACAAATCCAGTCTCAAGAACACAATTGGAAAGTTGTTCTTCGTGTTAACACAATTATTTTTCTAATAACTAACATACCGAAGTGAATTCAACTGAATTGGGGAAATGAAGTTAGTTGGATAAGGCGAGACCAAAGTATTTAAAGTATTGAAAACTAGGAAATTGTAAGATAGGTCTTATTATGGTAGGAAATAGACCATCTCCAAAAGTTCTGGAACAGGGGAATATCTTGATGAAAGTGACTTCAAAGGAATAAGTGAGAACATGAGAAATTGGATTGGGAGAAGGGTAGAGGGAAGAAAGGAGTGCCAATAGATTCTCCCCATAGGCCTGGAAAAATGGTGTGTTTCTGAGAACAGTTGTGGAGGTGCTGAGTTTGGCTATCAAAGTAGTCATATCTTGGAGACAACTGGAAATAGCAGTCTGGAGAGTGGTATAAGTCATACCTAGACATGTAGATTTGAACTGACAGATGTGATGCGTGTTGAGAGAATGTGTTATCTCAGTCTTGAGGATAACCATATTTGCTAGAGGGCAGGGCTGTAAAAAGAAAGATGAGAAGGAAGGAAGGAATGAAGTTATACCTTTTGTGCCATGGATCTCCACATGCTACCTTCATCTTACACTATCCATATGAGATACTTACCTTCATTTTTGTAGAGGAGGAAACAGTTTGGATTCAGTTAGTGGCAGAGCTGAAATGTGAACACAGCTCTGTCTTAGTGCCAAAGCCTATGCACTTCCCACTATGCTGTGCTGCCTTTGCAAAAAATTATATATCTGAAAGCCTAGGGACCAGTGCCTTGCACAAAGTAGGTATTCAGGGGAAATGTGTTGAATTAGTTAAAAGAAAAGTGCGTAGTAAGTAAACAGGTATTACATGCCAAATTGATTGAATTAGTGGTCACAATATTTTAACCCTCTCTTTATCCCTGCCGTTTGCCATGAGACTTTGGAGTTCCTCTTAGTAAAAGGCAAAACCTCTGTTTCTAGGTGGGCCTCATGGTTCATTTTGCCTAATAACATGTGGCAAGGAGACAGGAGAAGATGGCGGAAGAGTAGGATGGGGAGATCAACTTCCTCCCCAAAGATATATCAGAAATACATGTACACGTGGAACTGCTCCTATATAACACCCACTGAACGTTGGCAGAAGACCTCAGACCTCCCAAAAGGCAAGAAACTCCCCACGTACCTGGGTAGGGCAAAAGAAAAAAGAAAAAACAGAGACAAAAGAATAGGGACGGGACCTGCACCAGTGGCAGGGAGCTGTGAAGGAGGAAAGATTTCCACACACTAGAAGCCCCTTCGCGGGCGGAGACTGTAGGTGGCGGAGGGGGAAGCTTCAGAGCCACGGAGGAGATCGCAGCAACAAGGGTGCGGAGGGCAAAGCAGAGAGATTCCCGCACAGAGGATAGGTGCCGACCAGCACTCACCAGCTCGAGAGGCTTGTCTGCTCACCTGCCGGGACAGGCAGGGGCTGGGAGCTGAGGCTTGGGCTTCGGAGCTTAGATCCCAGGGAGAGGACTGGGGTTGGCGGCGTGAACACAACCTGAAGGGGTTAGTGTGCCACGGCTAGCCGGGAGGGAGTCCGGGAAAAGTCTGGAGCTGCTGAAGAGACAAGAGACTTTTTCTTCCCGCTTTGTTTCCTGGTGCGCGAGGAGAGGGGATTAAGAGCACTGCTTAAAGGAGCTCAAGAGACGGGCGTAAGATTATCCCTGCTGATAATCCCCCCTGGTTATCAGCAGGGATCCCAGAGAGGGGAATGAGACCCTAAGGCTGCTGGTGCAGCCACCAAGAAGCCTGTGTACGACCACAGGTCACTATCCCCACCTCCCCTCCTGGGAGCCTGTGCAGCCCGCCACTGACAGGGTCCCGTGATCCAGGGAAAACTCCCCTGGGAGAACACACGGCACGCATCGGGCTGGTGCAACGTCACGCTGGCCTCTACCGCTGCAGGCTCGCCCCGCATCCATACCCCTCCCTCCCTGGGGCCTGAGTTAGCCAGAGCCCCCAGTCAGCGGCTCCTTTAATCCTGTCCTGTCTGAGCGAAGAACAGATGCCCTCAGGGGACCTACAGACAGAGGCGGGGCCAAATCCAAAGCTAAATCCCAGGAGCTGTGCAAACAAAGAAGAGAAAGGGAAATTACTCCCAACAGCTTCAGAAGCAGCAGATTAAAGCTTCACAGTCAACTTGATGTGCCCTGCATCTATGGAATACCTGAATAGACGACAAATCATCCCAAATTGAGGAGGTGGACCTTGGGAGGAAGATTGATTATTTTTTCCCCTTTTCCTCTTTTTGTGAATGTTCATGTGTATGCTTCTGTGTGAGATTTTGTCTGTATAGCTTTGCTTTCACCATTTGTCCTACGGTTCTGTCTGTCCATTTTTTTTTTCTTTTTAAAATTTTTTCCTTAATAATTATTTTTTATTTTAATAACATTGTTATTTTATCCTCTTTCTTTCTTTCTTTCTTTCTTTCTTTCTTTCTTTCTTTCTTTCTTTCTTTCTCTCTCTCTTTCTTTCTTTCATTCTTTCTTCCTTCCTTCCTTCCTTCCTTCTTTCTATTTTTTCTCCCTTTTATTCTGAGCCATGTGGAGCACTGTCTCTTGGTGCTCCAGCAAGGCGTCAGGGCTGTGCCACTGAGGTGGGAGAGCCAACTTCAGGACACTGTTCCACAAGAGACCTCACAGCTCCACATAATATAAAATGGCGAAAATCTCCCAGAGATCTCCATCTCCACAAAAACACCCACCATCACTTAACGACCAGGAAGCTACAGTGCTGGACACCCTATGCCAAACAACTAGCAAGACAGGAACACAGCCCCATGCATTAGCAGAGAGGCTGCCTAAAATCATAATAAGGCCACAGACACCCCAAAACACACCACCAGACGTGGACCTGCCCATCAGAAAGACAAGACCCAGCCTCATCCACCAGAACACAGGCACTAGTTCCCTCCACTAGGAAACCTACATAACCCACTGAACCAACCTTAGCCACTGGGGACAGACACCAAAAACAAAGGGAACTACGAACCTGCAGCCTGCGAAAAGGAGACCCCAAACACAGTAAGATAAGCTAAATGAAAAGACAGAAAAACACACAGAAGATGAAGGATCAAGGTAAAAACCCAACAGACCTAACAAATGAAGAGGAAATAGGCAGTCTACCTGAAAAACAATAAAGAATAATGATAGTAAGGATGATCCAAAATCTTGGAAATAGAATAGAGAAAATGCAAGAACCATTTAACAAGGACAGAGAAGAACTAAAGAGGAAACAAGCGGTGATGAACAACACAACAAATTAAATTAAAAATACTCTAGAAGGGATCAATAGCAGAATAACTGAGGCAGAAGAATGGAAAAGTGACCGGGAAGATAAAGTAGTGGAAATAACTACTGTAGAGCAGAATAAAGAAAAAAGAATGAAAAGAACTGAGGACAGTCTCAGAGACCTCTGGGACAACATTAAACGTACCAACTTTCAAATTATAGGGGTCCCAGAAGAGGAAGAGAAAAAGAAAGGGACTGAGAAAATATTTGAAGAGATTATAGTTGAAAACTTCCCTAATATGGGAAAGGAAATAATTAAGTCCAGGAAGCACAGAGAGTCCCATACAGGATAAATACAAGGAGAAACACGCCAAGACAGATATTAATCAAAGTATCAAAAATTAAATACAAAAAGCATATTAGAAGCAGAAAGGGAAAAACAACAAATAACACACAAGGGAATCCCCATAAGGTTAACAGCTGATCTTTCAACAGAAACTCTGCAAGCCAGAAGGGAGTGGCAGGACATATTTAAAGTGATGAAGGAGAAAAACCTGCAACAAAGATTACTCTGCCCAGCAAGGAACTCATTCAGATTTGATGGAGAAATTATAAGCTTTACAAACAAGCAAAAGCTGTGAGAGTTCAGCACCACAAAATCAGCCTTACAACAAATGCTAAAGGAACTTCTCTAGGCAAGAAACACAAGAGAAGGAAAAGATCTACAACAACAAACCCAAAACAATTGAGAAAATGGGAATAGGAACATACATATCGATAATCACCTTAAATGTAAATGGATTAAATGCTCTCACCAAAAGACACAGACTGGCTGAATGGATACAAATACAAGACCCGTATATATGCTGTCTAAAAGAGACCCACTTCAGACCTAGAGACACATACATACTGAAAGTGAGTGGATGGAAAAAGTTACTCCATGCAAATGGAAACCAAAAGAAAGCTGGAGTAGCAATTCTCATATCAGAAAAAATAGATTTTAAAATAAAGACTATTACAAGAGACAAAGAAGGGCACGACGTAATGATCAAGTGGTCGATCCAAGAAGAAGATATAACAACTGTAAATATTTATGCACCCAACACAGGAGCACCTCAGTACATAAGGCAAATACTAACAGCCATTAAAGGGGAAATCGACAGTAACACATTCATAGTAAGGGTCTTTAACACCCCACTTTCACCAATGGACAGATCATCCACAATGAAAATAAATAAGGAAGCACAAGCTTTAAATGATACATTAAACAATATGGACTTAACTGATATTTATAGGACATTCCATCCAAAAACAACAGAATACACATTTTTCTCAAGTGCTTATGGAACATTCTCCAGGATAGATCACAAATCAAGCCTTGGTAAATTTAAGAAAATTGAAATCGTATCAAGTATCTTTTCTGACCACAACACTATGAGACTACATATCAATTACAGGAAAAGATCTGTAAAAAATACAAACACATGGAGGCTAAACAGTACACTACTTAATAACGAAGTGATCACTGAAGAAATCAAAAAATACCTAGAAACAAATGACAATGCAGACACGGCAACCTGAAACCTATGGGATACAGCAAAAGCACTTGTAAGAGGGAAGTTTATAGCAATACAACCCTACCTTAAGAAACAGGAAACATCTTGAATAAACAACCTAACCTTGCATCTAAAGCAATTAGAGAGAGAAGAACAAAAAAACCCCAAATTTAGCAGAAGGAAAGAAATCATAAAGATCAGATCAGAAATAAATGAAAAAGAAATGAAGGAAATGATAGCAAAGATCAATAAAAGTAAAAGCTGGTTCTTTGAGAAGATAAACAAAATTGATAAACCATTAGCCAGACTCATCAAGAAAAAAAGGGAGAAGACTCATATCAATAGAATTAGAAATGGAAAAGGAGAAGTAACAACTGACACTGTAGAAATACAAAGGATCAGGAGCGATTACTACAAGCAACTCTATGCCAATAAAATGGACAATCTGGAAGAAATGGACAAATTCTTCGAAAGGCACAACCTGCCAAGACTGAATCAGGAAGAAATAGAAAATATGAACAGACCAATCACAATCACTGAAATTGAAACTGTGATTAAAAATCTTCCAACAAACAAAAGCCCAGGACCAGATGGCTTCACAGGAGAATTCTATCAAACATTTAGAGAAGAGTTAACACCTATCCTTCTCAAACCCTGCCAAAATATAGCAGAGGGAGGACGACTCCCAAATTCATTCTACGAGGCCACCATCACCCTGATACCAAAACCAGACAAGGATGTCACAAAGAAAGAAAACTACAGGCCAATATCACTGATGAACATAGATGTAAAAATCCTCACCAAAATATTAGCAAACAGAATCCAACAGCACATTAAAAGGATCATACACCATGATCAAGTGGGGTTTATTCCAGGAATGCAAGGA
>RJWK010039893.1:0-20198 GCA_004363435.1 Platanista minor | reverse complement strand
ACACTACATAATGATCAAGGGAACAATCCAAGAAGAAGATATAACAATTATAAATATATATGCACCCAACATAGGAGCACTTCAATACATAAGGCAACTGCTAACAGCTATAAAAGAGGAAATCAACAGTAACACAACAATAGTGGGGGACTTTAACACCTCACTTACACCAATGGACAGATCATCCAAACAGAAAATTACTAAGGAGACACAAGCTTTGAATGACACAATAGACCAGATAGATTTAATTGGTATTCATAGGACATTCCATCCAAAAACAGCAGATTACACTTTCTTCTCAAGTGCGCACAGAACATTCTCCAGCATAGATCATATCTTGGGTCACGAATCAAGCCTCAGGAAATTTAAGAAAATTGAAATCATATCCAGCATCTTTTCTGACAACAACTCTATGAGATTAGAAATCAATTACAGGAAAAATAAATAAATAAAAACACAAACACATGGAGCCTAGACAATACGTTACTATGGACAACCTGGAAGAAATGGACAAATTCTTAGAAAGGTATAACCTTCCAAGACTGACCCAGGGAGAAATAGAAAATATGAGCAGATCAGTCACAAGTAATGAAATTGAAACTGTGATTAAAAATCTTCTAACAAACAAAAGTCCAGGACCAGATGGCTTCACTTGTGAATTCTATCAAACATTTAGAGAAGATCTAACACCCATCCTTCTCAAACTCTTCCCAAAAATTGCAGAGGAAGGAACACTCCCAAACTCGTTCTATGAGGCCACCATCACCCTGATACCAAAACCAGCCAAAGATACTACAAAAAAAGAAAATTACAGATCAATATCACTGGTGACTATAGATGCAAAAATCCTCAACAAAATACTAGTAAACAGAAACCAACAACACATTAAAAGGATCATACACCATTATTAAGTGAGATTTATCCCAGGGATGCAAGGATTCTTCAATATATCCAAATCAATCACTGTGATAATACCATATTAACAAATTGAAGAAGAAAAACCATATGACCATCTCAATACATGCTGAAAAAGCTTTTGACAAAATTCAACACCCATTTATGATAAAAACTCTCCAGAAAGTGGGCATAGAGGGAACCTATCTCAACATAATAAAGGCCATATATGACAAACCCACAGCAAACATCATTCTCAATGGTGAAAAACTGAAAGCGTTTCCTCTAAGATCAGGAACAAGACAAGGATGTCCACTCTCACCAGTATTATTCAACATAGTTTTGGAAGTCCTACCCATGGCAATCAGAGAAGAAAAGGAAATAAAAGGAATCCAAATCAGAAAAGAAGAAATAAAGCTCTCACTGTTTGCAGATGACATGATACTATACATAGAGAATCCTAAAGATGCTACCAGAAAACTACTAGAGCTAATCAATGAATTTGGTAAAGTAGCAGGATACAAAATTAATGCACAGAAATCTCTTGCATTCCTATACACTAGTGATGAAAAATCTGAAAGAGAAATTAAGGAAACACTCCCATTTACCACTGCAACAAAAAGAATAAAATACCTAGGAATAAACCTACCTAGGGAGACAAAAGACCTGTATGCAGAAAAGTATAAGACAATGATGAAAGAAATTAAAGATGACACAAACAAATGGAGAGATATACCACGTTATTGGACTGGAAGGATCAAAATTGTGAAAATGACTATACTACCCAAAGCAATCTACAGATTCAATGCAATCCCTATCAAATTACCAATGGCATTTTTTACAGAACTAGAACAAAAAAACTTAAAATTTGTATGGAGACACAAAAGACCCCAAATAGCCAAAGCAGTCTTGAGGGAAAAAAACGGAGCTGGAGGAATCAGACTCCCGGACTTCAGACTATACCAGAAAGCTACAGTAATCAAGACAATATGGTACTGACACAAAAACAGCAATATAGATCAGTGGAACAGGATAGAAAGTCCAGAGGTAAACCCACACACCTATGGTCAACTAATCTATGACAAAGGAGGCAAGGATATACAATGGAGAAAAGACATTCTCTTCAGTAAGTGGTGCTGGGAAAACTGAACACATGTAAAAGAATGAAATTAGAACACTCCCTAACACCATACATAAAAATAAACTCAAAATGAATTAGAGACCTAAATGTCTGACTGGACACTATAAAACTCTTAGAGGAGGGCTTCCCTGGTGGCACAGTGGTTGGGAGTCCGCCTGCCGATGCAGGGGACACAGGTTCGTGCCCCCGTCCGGGAAGATCCCACATGCCGCGGAGCGTCTGGGCCCGTGAGCCATGGCCACTGAGCCTGCGTGTCAGGAGCCTGTGCTCCGCAACGGGAAAGGCCGCAGCAGTGAGAGGCCCGTGTACCGCAAAAAAAGTTCACTAGGGACAGGCTGGAAAGGAAAGAAGAAATCTCATGAAGGACACTAGCTTTTATTCTGAAGGCTATTTGAAACCACAGGATTCATTTAAGTATGAGAATGATAAAATAGAAATTAAATTTTTGAAAACTTCCTCTAGTTCAAGCAGGGAGAATGGATTGAAAAGGCAGAAGGAGATAGAGGGAGCCCAAGGTGGAAGTTGAGAAAACAAAAACTAGCAAACACATTGATTTAGCAGTAGAAATCTAGATATTTCGTGACAGGTGGAAGGCTCAAGTATAAGTTAAATGCAAGAGTTAGAAATATTATTTCTACTGCTCACTGATTGGATTTGAAGTTGTTCAACACCTGTAGGATGTGTCTCATATTTTCCTTCCAGTCCACAGCAACCAATTTCACAATCCCAGCTCTAGAAATATTTGTCACTTTGTTCAATGCCTCTTATAGTTGCAGATTTCAGGAAATACCAGACTTAATTAATACTAAGTGGAGAAAAAGGACCGATTTTAAGAAATAGTAAAGAGGTAAAAATCAATGTCCTTTATAAATTTAACTATGGCTCAACTTGACTTCTGAAATTAAAATTTCAGTTAATAGAATTTTCAATGCACATAATTTTGTGATTCACCTTGTTTATGTTAATAGATGAAAATATCCACTACTCTGCCTAACCAGCTTATTGGGAATTCTCAGTTTATATAAACAGGAAATAAGTGTATATTATGCAGAAGCTGTTTTCAACTATACTATGTTGAATGCCCCTTTGCCGATGGATAGCAGCATGTTTAACATCTTTCCTGAAGCAGTGGTTTCCCCCTCGTCCATGCCTACATCACCAAGGCAATTTCTCTGATCACCCACCCTGTCCTCAATCTTTCTCAGGAGGACCCAGTGTCAATCCATGGAGAGGATCCCATTAGTGGGTACAAACTCCCCTTGTGTCTGTGGCTCCCAGTGTTTTTGTATTCTCACACGAGCTCAAACTTGGCAATTTCATAAAAATTTTAGTTGAAATCCTGCTTGTTTGTACAGTAACCCCATTTTCCTCTTATGCTCTGCCACAAGTGAGCCAGTACTTGGGTCCCATTGTTCCTTGGAGGCATCTGTCTTTATTTGAATTTCAGGCTAGTAGTTTGCCCTATGTTGTCACTTCTCTGGTGGGTTCAAAAATATAATGATCTTATAGATTATCCATCGTTTTCTTGTTGGGGTGAAAGTGATGCTCTTTTCAGCTTCCTACATCTTAGTACATCGGTGTTTTAGGCAACTCCCTTAACTGCTCTGAATTACAATTTTCTCCTTTATAACATAAGGACATTAACACTTACCTCATTGAATTGTCATGAGGATTTTCTGAGATGTAAAGCACCTAGTCCACAATAGGTGCTTATTAAACGTACTCCCACCCTAACATTGCCCACCAGTGTTTATTAGGAACTCGTGACATATCTGTTGCATAAATCATGTTACTTCTACACACTTTAATGACTGGGTAGTAATTCAGGTGCCCCTTTTATACAACCAGTTTCAACACAAGTTTTCACTCTTTCCAAGATTAGAATCGTTGATAGAGGTGACAGGGATTACAAGATTCTGACCAGCACACCTGATCAAAGTGGTCTAATATTATATGGGAGCACATGAGATTTCTTTTGTCTTTTATTCATACAATGGTTTATTTAGTCAACATTGGGTATTAGGCTCGTACTATGTACGAGGATAGATATAGAGGTCTATTCAGCCTAGAGGTGAACAGAACAAGGTAGGAAAGGTTCAATACAATTGGAGATAATACTCAGAAGCAGACCCCAGTGTAGGGCAAGTAAGAGAAAACATGTTGAAATCAGAATGAAATGATGAATTCAGTCCACACTCTAGCTCAAAGTGAGAAAAGGAGGCAACAGTGAAGAGCTTCTCCATGAAGCAGGGATATTGTTAGCTCTGCCCTTCTCACATACCCTGCTCCACTGCCATCTGCCCCCAGATTCATTTCACCACATGGACAACCTGAGTGACCCAAAACACTCCACTCAAGACCATCTTTTCTAATTGCTGTACCCTCATCACAGCTCTCTGCCCAAAGTGCTCCAAGTGGTGTCCTTTTTCACAAAATTCATAAAACTATTTTCAAAAGAAAAAATGTGCTAGATAGGTGATATGTGTTTGCTGAAAAGATAACCCAATTTTCTTTAATGCCATTTTTTCTGAATAATATTTTTAATTCAAATATTTTTCGATAAAAATTGAATAGTAGAAAATCTAATCACACACAAAAAAGTGCCTAGAATCTCACTATTTGAGAGAACCATCTTTTAGTATATTCTTGCTTTTTTATCTTGAAATTTCACAGTATATTTTTAATCTGATTTTCAACCACATTTTCAAGTTGTTGGAAAATATCATGACTACTGTATTTCATCATGTAATCCTGTTGCTTTTAGGCATTTTCCCAATATTTTGTATTTATAAGTAAAACTATTAAAAAATTATTCATACTATAAAGTACTTTTCTATATCTTAGGTGTTTCCTTAGCATGGCATTCCAATAATTGATTTCTTCTGACAAAGGTTATAACATTCTAAAGCTTTTAGTACACGTTGCCAAGTTTTTTCCTTCAGTACATTTGGACTGATTAATAGTGCCATCAACTAAATATAAGATTGTCTATTTCACTTTCTGCTCACCACTATCTGAGTGTATTTTATTCCTGAAGCCATTAAGGAAAAAAAGTATTTGTTATTTCATTTAAAAATTATTTTTGTTGAAGATTTTTTATTACTAAATTATTCAGCTTTTTCATATTATTTGTTAATACCTTTTGTACATGTAATTGAAGAGACCTCAATGATTTTCTGAGAGTAATTATCTTTTAGCTTTTAGAATAACATTCTCTTCAGGGGAAAGAGTATACCTCCACTTACTCCAAAGATTATGGTTTGTCCCTCAAATTCCAAAGAATCACAACTATAGGAGAATAACTCACATTCCTTGGAGGAATTTCTTGAGTACCTTGAAGAAATTAAAAGTGGCAAAAGAGGAACTTTTCTAAAAGGCATAGGGCTTTAGGTACCAGAAGCTCAGAGTTGAGCTCCCATGCTGCTATTTACTGCTGGAACAGGTGAATTATTAAAAAATATAGTTTCCTCAGAATGAAAATCAGGGCTTCCCTGGTGGTGCAGTGGTTGGGAGTCAGCCTGCCGATTCAGGGGACACGGGTTCGTGCCCCGGTCCGGGAAGATCCCACGTGCCGCGGATCGGCTGGGCCCATGAGCCATGGCCGCTGAGCCTGCGCGTCCGGAGCCTGTGCTCCGCAGCTGGAGAGGCCACAGCGGTGAGAGGCCCGCGTACCACACACACAAAAATAATAATAAAATAAAATGAAAATCAGAGTTGGAAGGGCCTTCCTTTGTCCTTTTAAAGTGACTTAAATATAACAGTGTTGAGTTGATGAAAATATATCAAACAATGTGTTAATAGTTGTTTTATTTTTTTATTGGGGTAAAAGCTGAGCCTTTTAAAAGGAATATCTTAGCTATATTGAGCTGGTTCAAAGCACCTGAATTTCAGCCAGTATTGGCAATGGCCCAGGAAGTGACTGTTCTCATCTTCACTGGAAACAGCAACATCAATTTTCTGTAAGTAGGCCTTTAATGTTAGCTTTGAGAAAGAAATTCACAGTAGCTGCTGAGCAACGTTTTATGTGATACAGATGCAGTTACTATGACTCAAGCAATGACAATCCTAAATGAATTGTATTATATTGTTAGCTTCACTGCAAGCACCGCCCCCACCCCCCCTTTTACCCTAGAGAGGGAACAGATGTGCTGATCAAAACAGAATCCTAGACTGTCAAGTTCTGGACTTGATGGCCAAGACAGTGCAGTAGAAAGACCCTGAGCTCACCTCCCACCATGGGCACACCAAAATTACAACTAGATTGTCAAGTTCTGATGACATTCTACCTCTTCTCAGTCAAATGGCTGAGAGGTCATCTTAAATTAGTAAACAGGAAAGAGATTGAATTGGGGGTCAAGATTAAGTGAGGTAGACGTCATTGCAGATCTGAAGAGGAAATAAATGAGGGATACTTCAAGAAAATCAAAGACTGTCACCAGAAATGCTATCCCAAATGAGAAAACCAGAAAACCATGCCAAGATAGCTGAAGAAAAAAGAGATACAGCAGCATCCAGGAGAACTGAAGCTAAAAATAAAGATCAGAATCCACCAGGGGTGGCCTTGAAAAGAAGTCAGGTAGAGAAGGTTTGGCCACAGTTGGTTTTTTTTTCTTTTTTTTTCACAGTTTTTTATATTGGAAAGCTATGTGCTGTTTATCTGTCTTAAAAGGGTTGTATTCAGAAGTGCTGTCTGACAGATAGCCAGAATCATTCTAGATGTTATCTGTGATGCACCCACAAAAAAGTTTCCAATTTCTTCTTCCAATTGCTAGGAAGAGAAAATATACTACAGTTTGAAAATAGCACATGCTGAGATCTGGGTATAAGTGACAAAGAAATAAGAAATATAGGGAGCAAGAAAGGTGCATACAGTTTCTGTAGATAACGGGTGGGAGAAGAACATTCCAGTAGGGTGTTAGGCCAGGAGCTAGACCTGCCTTCTAGAGGAGGAACTGCTGAGAGTTTTGAACGAGAGCACAGTCTCAACTACTCCTGAGAGGCGGCAAGTCTCAGTCTCCAAACGGCCCCTGGCGTCTCTGGGCAGGACTCAGGCAAATTATCAGTCCTACAGCTGCCAGACCAGAAGAGCAGTGCCTCCCAACAGATGTCTAGAGAGAGTGATCAGGAATGCAGGCAGGAATGGTCAGCCCTGCAGCCAGACCTGCAGCATGTGCAGGGATCTGCCCAAGGAAACCAGGAGGCTCATAGCCAAGGAGACTGAGGTTCATAGTTGAACTTCCCGTCACTAGAGCTGGAAACAAAACATGATGGAAATAAAACCAGGGCAAGTTTACAGGTCTGGTAAGAGGATGGTGGGGAAAATAGGCTAGGAGAACAGAAAATCAGAATTGAGCCTACAACTGGGCCTGCAATAGGGAACTGGGTGAGGAAGACCCAGCGTTTTGGTGAACAAACATGCCTCAGTACACTGCTGCATGGGGAGAACTCTGACTCAGGGACACCAGTTGAAACTAACAGTCAACAGCGGGCCATCACACTCCTCTCAGGGCCACAGCAAAAATGATTCAGGGCCCAGAGTAGGACCTTAGTTCAAGTATTTGGAGCTCTCACCCAAATGCCTTCTCCATAACTGCACCATCTTAAGCCGTGGATTCTTTTGCCCCCTCCCTACAGGCAATATTTGGTAATGTCTTCAGACATCTTTAATTGTCACATTAGGGGCTGGCTGCTAATGGCAGCTAGTGAGGAGAGGGCAGAGATGCTGCTATACATGCTGCAATGCCCAGGACAAGAATGATGTGACCCCAAACGTCAACAGTGTTGAGGCTGAGAAAACTTGATATCAACTGTCCCTATCTTCATTCCCATCACTTGCTATTTTCAACAACCCCTTGGCACTTATTACTACTGGAAATTATTTTGTTTATTTATGCATTTGCACATTTATTGCCTATTTCTCTTATTATAACATAAACTCTGGTAGCTCTGGTAAACTTGTTCTTTTTGGTTCCTGCTATATTCCCAGAACCTGACATGCAGTAAGTACTAAATAAATATTTGTTGCATGAATAAATTATGAGATGAATGAATGATAGAATTGGTACATGAAAAAGGGCAAAAATATAAACTCACAAAACTTTGACTCCAAACCCGGTCATTATGAAGTAGGTTCAGAAGAGTTCCTAATTCAGCTCATAGGCATGCTCAGCGACACAATAATTATTATATTATACTTCTGTGTGTTAAGTTCTCTACTGGTGTATAATATAAGCCCCTTGAGATCAGTGT
The DNA here is from genome assembly GCA_004363435.1 of Platanista minor. NCBI lineage: Eukaryota > Metazoa > Chordata > Mammalia > Artiodactyla > Platanistidae > Platanista > Platanista minor. The sequence continues at coordinate 11,914 of RJWK010039893.1, read as the reverse complement.
CCGTATCTTCCTCATCTCTCGCACAGAGCTGAGCCCAACTGTGGTGTAAGAGCACAGAACGTACAGCCAAGATACCTGTGAATTGTTACTCATTTGCATTTTTTTCGGGATGTCAGTAGAAGCCCCAAATTTGGTCCTTTAGGTCACAGGAAGAATGTGCATTCCGTGGGCAGTTAATATAGAATCAGCATGTTTTCTATCCTCCCCAAATTGCACCTGAGGTCACATCTCATTCTTCCCAAATAAAGAGTTGTGTCACACAGTTTGGGAACTGAATACTTTGTCATTACATCATTTGACCTACACTGTTTACTTACTTGCAGAAAGGCTAGCAAATGGGATTAAATCTTCTAAATGATCCCATGGCTTATAACTGAATAAAAGTGAGGTTTCTCCTGTTTGCATAATACAAGAGTGCCTTGTCATGTAACCCCCTACTGCACCCTTCCCTTCAGATGGCTTTAGGAATGATAAAATGATAAACAAAGATGATTACTTTCAAATAGCTAAGATGGAGAGAAAACTTCCAAATAATATTCATTAAATATATTAATGCTGAGAAGAAAAATAAGTAGAAATTTCTTTAGTTGTGGATATATTTTTTGGAATGGGGGAAGTACTAGGGTATACGGTGGATTACAAACTGACCATGTGGTAAAAATAACATTACAGGAAACATAAATATGAGCCAAATGTATGCAAATCCCTTATAATCTTGCCTGGTATAAATTTATTCATAATTACTATTGTTCTTCCCCACACCCACCATGGCTCTTCGAATGATCAACAGTGACCTGAAGCCTTCACTAGGTACTATAAGAACTTACTACTCCAAATTTATGGAAACTGAACATTCAGAAAATGAAGTACATTATTAAAAGGTGGAAAATAAGTCTTGCAAAAAAAAAAAAAAAGATTAAAAGAACTGAAATGATTCAATCTAAACAAAAATGGGCTAAAGTGTTTTATTAATACTAGCATTTAAGTGCTAAATAGTCTTCTCTTGAAGAATTATACTTTTAAACTTATCTTTCAAATATAAATATTTGAAATTTGAAATAAATATTTATTGGGGTCTACTATGTGCCAGATGGATACAACAATAAGTAATACAGAGGGTCTATTCTCGTGGATCTTATGTAGTACAAGTTAGCTAACATTTACTTATTTATTTAATGTGTATTTCTTAAGGACCAATTATGTTACACGCTAAGGAACTCATTATTCCTTATAAAATAAGCTGTACATGTGTTTAACTATAATTAGGGATAAACTTCAGATTATTTATCATTCTGATGACTAACAGAGATGTAAAAAATTAGAAAGTGGTAACTCTAAATCAGAAATTGAATGGTCTAATCAGTGATGTTTTAAATATCTCATAAAATATTCCTAATCTAAACAGCGAGGAGGGAAGGGAAGGCCAATGTGCATTATTAGAAATCTAAATTAATGTATTTACTAAAATGTCAGCACTTCTAAGCACATATAATTAAAATAACTCAGCTAGTAAAAATTAACAATCAGTATTCACTGAGGTCCAAGTCTGAGATTTTTAACAATTTAAAAATTTCTCAGAAGCTTTAATTTAAAAGTCTTTCTTGAAAATATTTTTTTACAATCTGGTAAATGAAACAGTTCCCTCTTGATCATATATATAAGTTTTTTTGTACATAGCTAGGTCTGTAATTTTTTTTTTTTGCATGACTAGTACATGATTCTGATCTTCAATATTTTTAATTAGAATTTATGTTGCTCTAAATGCCATTCTTAGACTATGACTTTTGAACCACTGATTCTCAAACTTGTCTGGATGTTAAAACATCTATAAAGTTTTTAAAATTATAGATTACCAGTTCCAGTCTAAAGTTCCTGATTTAGTAAGTCCGGAGTATCATCAACTGTTATTTAAATCTGCTGGAATTACTAAGAATTCAAAATTAAGAGTCTAAATTAATGAATTTACTACTTAATCTGCATTGCTATTTTCTTCTTCTGTATCTTCTGTACTTAAACACATAGTTGGGACTTAAGTCTTTTAATTAATTGATTTACAAGATTGCAGAAAATTAATCATTTAATTTTAAAATACAGATTCAAATGCACTTTGAATCTCTATTTTAAATCCACAAACATTAAAGTAAATAGAATATGGTTGTTTAAAATGTAATTAAAATCTAAAGAAAAATTGAAGAAACACAATAAGCTTCACTATAAAGGAAACAATTATTATAAATTAAAAATTTTTCTCTACATAAATTTAAATCTCCCCAGTATAAAATGTGTTCTTTATGTGTGTAATTTGTCTGCAGAGGAATGCAATGTTCTGAACTGAAATCATTACATATTACAATCTAAATGGTTTTGGGACTTCCCTGGTGGTCCAATTGGAAGGGCAGTCCAACTCCCCCTTCCAATTCAGTGGGTGCAGGTTTGATCCCTGGCCAGGGAGCTAAGATCCCACATGCCTCTGGGCCAAAAAACCAAAACATAAAACAGAAGCAATATTGTAGCAAGTTCAATAAAGACTTTAAAAATGGTCCACATGAACAACAAAAAAAATCTTTGAAAAAATTCTAAATGGCTAATTTTGCCTTAAGATTTTATATAAAATGTCTTAAAGACATTCTAAATAAACAAATTGGGTTACTTTTTCTATATGAAATTATATTATTTTGAAATATAGAAAAAAAAGGTTCTTATAGCTTCAATGTTCAGTTGTTTTTTAAAAATTTTTATTTAAGTATAGTTGATTTACAATGTTGTGTTAGTTTCAGGTGTACAGCTCTTAAAAAAAAATTTTTTTAATAGTTTTGGAAGACCTAAGTGTTGACGTGGTGAAAATTAAGGTAATTTTTTCCATTATTCACTGTCTAAATTACTTTTCTTCAAATGGCATCATGGTAGCTTCTATAGGTATAATGTAGCAATGGCAGTGGATAAAGACTCAGCCCTTGAAGAGGTAGCTACAATTTGAGGAAAGAGCCAGTGAGGGAAGATAGTTGTAGGTTAATTTGTAGTGAAAATAACTAAACGTTAACTTGCCGTAGAAGAGAACATTTTGATGATTGGTGGTAGTTCTAGTAGATTAAAGTGATAATGGTGGCATTGCAGTTGCAGGTTCAGAGAAATAGGTGGAGATTACAGATTGTTGAAGGAGAGTGATGACCATAGGTTTTGTAAGCTAAGTGGAAGTTACAGTAGTTGTAGTTTAAGGTTCTGGTGTAGCAGAGGCAGCTGTGGTTTCACTTGAAGTTGTGGCCGTGGCCGCTGCGGTTGCAGGTTCAGGTGAAGCGATGGTTGTGGTTGTTGTGGTTGTAGGTTCAGTGGACAAGGCAGAGGTAGTAGATTCTGTTTAAGTGGTTGTAGCTGTCAGTTCTGTTGGCCTGGTGGTCACTGTAGGTTGAGAAGTAGTAAGGTGATCCAAGGAATAATAACTATAGGCTCCCTGACTTTGGGGGGATAGCTGGAAAACAGTGGAAGATTTGTAATTTCCCCTATTATTCATCAGGCTTATTGTAAGTATGCCAATTGCTGTCGTTATCACACAGGCTAAGAGAGAAGCCAAAAAGACTTTCCACAGAGACCAGTTATTGCAGCAATTTTCTTTCATCTAAGAAGAGTGTAAATAAAAAATATCAGTAGTGAAAGATAAAAATGCTTGTCATTTATCATCTCTTTTGTGTGATTTATAACCAGGTGCATTAACATCATTGAATCCCTATATATCTCTGAAGAAATTTAAAGTCCACATTTTTATCCAGATGGAAGTAACTGCATGCTTTCTCTAACATTAGAAGAAATAAAAATCTGCCTATATCTCATCTTCTTTTATTCTATTTTCCCATGGTGAATATGGGGCCTTTTGTCTTTTCACATAAGCGGAACAAAACTTTAATAGTAAATTCTCTGCCATACACCCAAACGTCCCCTGGATATTGTCATTACCCCAACCTGCTCCACTTCCAGAATCACTTCTTCAAGAGTCCTGTGCTCTAACCACCATGTCCTCCCCTTCCAGCTTGTCTGTTCAATTATTCCTGTAACAACCTTTCTTTAGTTTTATTAAAACATCCAGCCCAGCAGCCCTGGCTTCAATCACATCTCTCCGTATCCACCATTTGTTCCAAGGCCCATTATTTCAATATACTTACTAACTCCCTAAAATCTCTTGCACTTCCCTCTTCTCCGTTTTTCCAGTTGGGAAACAAATGACTATCTTCTTACTCTGGAGCTTCCCTTGAACAGTCGCACTGTTGGGGAAAGTCATGCACCTGGGCAGATCAGACTCAATATAAATGTATGATCACCATCCTCAGATGGATCTTCTGTACTGCTCTACCATCCTATTATAGCTCTCTGATTAAGATATGCTCTCATTTTCAAAATACTTCCTTAATGTTCTTCCCTGTCTTTAAACCTGTAACCTCCATCCACCAACTCTCACACACAAATTGTCCCTCCTCATTCCTATCAAATGACTGTACTCCCTTTCTACTTCATCCAGAAACTTGAAACTATCAAATGGAAACACTTTCAAACCCCCACTAGGTACCAAACCTGCAAGTCCACTCTCTTCTTTCCCTGATTGACACAAAAGATTCTATCCCTCCTTCTGCCTGAAGCTGACCTGCCAGTCTGTCTTTGGATCCCATTCCCTCTGACCTCCTCAGCAACTTTTTTGTTTACCCTTCCTCCAGGACTGAATACTTCACCATTTTCCCCTTAAATGACTTCTTCCTTTTAACATTTAAACACACTCAAATCTCTCCCATCTTAAACAAGAAAATCTCCCATGGGTTTCAAATACCCATCTAGCTACTTCTCTTTCTATTTGGAAAATGAAATTTCTTGAGTTGTCTAAATGCAACGTCTCCATTTGCACACTCTTCAACCTAATCCAGTCTGGCGTCTGCTTCTGCCATGCCTCTGAAACACCTCTTAACAGAGTCACCAATGACATGCAGTGACTAAAATCTAACTGATGTATTTTAGCCCTCATCTTACTTAAGCCCTCAGTAGCATTTGCCACTGAAGATCATTCTTCTCCTCTCTTGAACAATCTGTTCCCTTTGCTTGGCATTCTTTGGCCCTTGTCATTTTTCACACTAGGTCTAGGGTTAGCAAATTTTTTCTGTAAAGGGCCAGACAGTAAATATTTTCAGCTTTGTGAGCCATACAGATTCTGTCATAACTATACCAATCTGCCATTATAGTGTTAAAGCAGCGATAGACAGTGAGTAAACAAATGAGCATGGCTGTGTTCCAATAAAGTTTTATTTACAAAAATAAGCAGTGGGCCAGATTTAACCACCATCTGCATCCAAATGACTCTCAAGTTTATCTCCAATCCAGCCCTCCCCTCTAGCCCTCAAATGCTTACACAGCAACACATCTCAGATGCCTCAAAGTTGTCTCACTGTGTCCAAACCCAAAGTCATGATCTTGCTAGGGAAACCTGGCCAGGTTCCACATCTCACTAAATGGCACTACCATCCATTTGATTCAATTTCATAAAGTGGAGCAAAGGGATCATCCTTGAAATCTCCTAATCTATTACCAAGGTCTTTTAACTTTATCTGCTAAACATCTCCCAATGTTAGTGACTATATCTCTGTTGATACCACTTTAGTCCAAGCTTCCTTTATCTCTGCCCTGGACTAGTGCAATAGCCCGGGGCCACACTGGCCTCCACTCAGTTTCTTCAATGCACCATGCTTACTTCTAAGGTAAGACTTTGGCACAAACAGTTCTGCTCATTGGGAATGCCTTTCCCAACCTCCATTCACCAGGCAGAAGGCTGCATGGTTCACCTTCAACACAGCAAGTTCTCCTCATGCACCTATTTTTGCCCCAATACATACCTGAGTATCAGTCAGTGATTGTGTTATCAGGAGAGGAATGATACACTGTGAGGTTTTTCAAAATTGTTCTTAGCGTATTCCTAAACCTTTAAGAAATACTGACACCAAGTGATGAATCAAGTCCTGGTAACAATCCTTTTAACTTCCTATCATCCAGCATGTAAGTAGCTGCCTGGCACCTAGGATGTCTAGTGGGACACAGAGCATTTACCTGAGTGCATTATATCCTTCCCAGGCTTAAAATACCTGAAAGTGCACAATGAAAAGAACTCCCAGAAGCTTCCCAATGATGACAGGGAAAATAAGACAATGTTTGCAGAGTTCCTGGCACTGTGAAACCTACATAAATTTTCAATCGTCCATTATGATTAATTATTTCATTATCATTTGGATGACAGCAAGACCCTCGAAGAATGGAATACAACTACAACACTCGTGCCTTCCAGACAGACTAAAGCAGGTCTTAAATGTTGCAAAATATGGGCTGTGGGGTTTGTTGAAAGGTCAGGATTTTGTGCAAATGGTGGCAGTTCCAAGGCAGCAGAAGCAGAATGAGGACGGGGTCCACAAGGCCAGGGAGATAAGGGCCACTAAGACCAAGTTAGACCTAGGAAAAAATATCATCTTCTTTACCTATATTGAAGGTAATACAAAGGAGTCTCAAAAAAGGAATGTGGCAAAAGACTTATGCACATCCGGGAGGAGCTATAATACTGCCTTAAGAAAATATTATAAAAGAGTAGCTTAGTGAAATAAAGTGCACATAATCAGACAATAGGACACCTAAGTTCTCCTCCTATTTCAGCCACTTCTGTCAAAAGCGATGTGGGTTCTGCAAAATCTCTTAAATTTCCTGGGCCACATTTTCCTTGATTGTTAAATGATGGAATGGGACTAGATCAGATAGTCTGATCATTAGTTGCACATTAAGTTCACCTGAAGGTTTTAAAAAATACTGATACATGGGCCTCACCCCCAGAGTTTCTAATTTAACTGATCTAGGGTGGGGCTCAGCCATCAGTATTTCTTAAACAATCCCTGGATGATTATAATATGCAGCTAGGGTTACGAACTACCAGATTATATGTTATCTAAGACCTCTTTCAGTTCTGCTTTTTACCTCTGCAAAGAACTAGAAATATTTTCTATCTCCACCCATTTTAACTCATTTATTCTTTCACCTTGACCTAGCAACAGTATCAATAGTTTATATATTTTATCCAGAATCAAGTAACAAAGCTCAGACTCTTTCTACTGAACCTCCACAGCAAGATCAAGCAACAGAGGATAGGGATTCCAGAGTCAGGGTAACCCAACCAAACTGCCAAGCAGAGTAAGTAATTTATAGTCAATGTCAAGTTTCTACACTAGGGCTGAAGATATAGGGATACAGTCCTGAGGTAAAGTTCATTCAGCCAACAGACAAGATCAAGAACCAAAGAGTGCTAAATCCAGTCTTCAAAGCTAGGGGAGAAAATCCGGAGAATGGAGGCAGGGTTCTATGTCAAGGTTATATGCACCAGAGGTCAGAACCAAGAGAGCTATAGAAAGTGTCACATACAGATTCAGAGGCTGGAACAGTATACGAAAATAAGGTGATTACAATAGAGTAGGACCCTTGAAGTTTCAAGTATGACCCAGTGTCTCATCAGAGCCTAATTAGTGAATTAATCTCTACATTGCTGACATATTTGCTTCCCTGCCCCTCCCCAAACTTGCATTTGTACTTTACATTTATTCCTTTTATTTTCATACATGTTCTCTATCTATGAGAATATTTGAGTCCCCAGTGCTCAAAGAACATTAGCTCTTTGAAAACAGAGATGATCAAATACTCTCCTTCTAGTAGATTACCTCATAGTGACTTATACTGAGAACACAGCAAATGCTTAACATGAATGTAGGTGAATTAAACAATTAAATGCACTTCCTGGGAAAGACTAGACCAAATACACCCCCATATAGAGCACATCCCAACCTGGGTAAAAGCTGCTATACCACACGTTACCTGTGCGTGGGATAAGTCTGTGTGTTGTCATCCTGAGTATGCAAGGACTCTTGGGTTCATGCAGACCCCAGTTAAGTTGGAAGGGACATCACTAGTTATGTCACTTGAAGGTGGACACCAGAATGAGGAGCTATGAGCCTCTTGTTTATTTGAACACATGACTGGCTATAGAGATGAAGCTTTAAGTGAATAGGGAGCAGTGGTGTTGAATTTCTAAAATTAAACACTTCAGTCAAAAATAAGCAAGACTGTGACTTTTAAAAGAAATAACAATGAAACTTTTAAAAGAAATTAATGTTTTCTTATCCTCTGAAGACAAAAAAATCTAGACGGGTTATTCTATGGTACATTTTAACTAATTTTTGTAAGTTATCAATGTTCCAGATCAGGAATGTATATAATCCATCTTCTCTATCATATTACAAGCATGTATTAAATACCCTTATGTGGCAAGATGCTGTCGGTGGAGCATATATTAGGAAAAATCAATTCATATAAGGAATAGAATATTAGAGCTGAAAAAGTTCTTGCAGCTTATCAGGTACAACCTGTTCAGGTCATTTTGGAAATGAGAATATCAAAGCAAAAAGAGTTGAAGTTATTATTATTATTATTGGTAGCAGTAATAGTAGTACTATTATTATCCCATGATGACCCAATAGCAAGAACTGGTGCCCAGACATTCCAGTGGTAAGGCCAGTGTAATTTCCACTCTACTAAACTATATATGACATAGTATTATGTTAAACTACAATAATATATTAATATAGGGTATACTATACTACACTATACTAGTGAAAAATTCTCACACAAAGAGATTCCTTTGCATAATTCACATCATGCTCTACTCAACGGAACTTGCAAGCCTGTCACAAGAACACAGAAGATGAGTCTTTTGTCCAGTTTGTGATATGTCTTTGCTGGGTTCCTCTTGGACACAGAGCAGTATAAAAACAGTTCCCAACAACAACAAAAGTCTCTACACTTAGGGAGTTTGTATGCTAGTATAACAGAGAGGAAAACAGATATTTGTGTATAATTATTTAAATAAATACAGTAATTGCTAAACATTGTTGAGAAAAGGGGGTAATAAAGATTGAAAATGGGTGAGTTCAGTGGGAAAGATCTGGGAGGAGAGGTGCATTAAAAGAGGAGAAAGAACAACATAAAATGTAAATGGGAGAGCAGGAAGTTCAGGAGTTTATGGATCTGGGTAAAATGTTTTGGCACATCTCAAAAATAATATAGGATTGTCTGGGGGTCTTCATCTCATAGGATAATAATATAAATTTTCTGTGAGTCAAGGGCATCTCTGCCACTTCTTGCTTATTCTCAAAAAAGGGTTACCAGGACTACCCACACTTATAGATTTTCTGTGAGGATTAATGATTAATGAAAAGGGTTAGAGTGATGTCTCGCATATAGTATGCATTCAATAAGTATTGGCTAGCATTATCATTAATATAGTATTAATGTTTTTATTCCTACTGCTACAACTACTAGTTGTCTCCTACCATGTTGATTTAAAACCCATTACTAAATAGCTATAAAAACTGCTGACCCATCAACCAATGAGTTCCATAAAACTGTCAGACTAGAATTGTATAAAGTCATTGGTCTACTGGGAACTATCATTAACAATATCAAAAATAAATGATTGTTATTAAATATAGACAAGATGGAATACTCTTGGCAGTAAAGAGTTCACTAAGTTAGATTTTTCTATAAGTGTTATATCAAAGAAATAAAGAAAATAGCTCTGCTTTTATTGAATAAGATTAAACAAAGTCCATGTTATTCACTAGGTAAACCTGAGCAAAGTTGGACTTACCTTTAATAACAACCTTGCTTATTTTCCTAAGTAATGATTTTGTTGCTTTAGTTATTATTCAGTTTGCCTGTGGCTGAAGAACCTGGATATTTTGAAGAACTTGGATATTTTAATGTGCTTGGTAAACAAAGCAAAACTCACTCACCAGACCAGTTTTCCAGAATTTTCTGGCATTGGTGGAATCCCAGCCCTTTCAAAGAAGGAAGATGATGGGTGGCATTTACACCAAAGGTGGAGAACCTGTGAACTAAGCTCAGCTTCAGGGTAATATTGTAACCCAAGTAATAATCTTTGCTGGGTCAGGGTTCCTCTGACTCTGAGTACAGGAAAGTGTCTATACAAAACTGGAATAGTTGGAGAGCTGTGAATAATGTTTAATCAGAGAGTCAGCCTTAGCTAATAATGGCCATAGGCAACTGAAGTACAGCAGTAATAGTTACCAAGGAAAGGTCTATAAGCTTTTCCCCTAACTTTATAAGGATTCACTTAAATTCTCATATATCCCAACAGAAAAACAATACACCAAAATTTATTTCCTTTTTATGATTTTCAATTAATTTTTTAATTCTATGATTGAATTTGGTCTTAAGAGAAAAATATTTTTATTACTATGCCTTAAAATATATATGGTAATTGAAATATTTTCAGCTATGCAAACATATGTTATAAAATGTGCTTAACATAATATTTGTAAACATCTTCAAGTTTGTTGCTATCTAGAGAAACTATCAAGATGATGAATACTTGGCTAAAGCGTTTTTTTTTCCATCTGAATATTCCATCATCCTGAAGATCCAATTATAGAGTGTCAAATTCAGAGACAAATGACAAAGAGAACAGCCTCAGGAGGGTCCTTTGTATGATGATGACTCAGAAGGACAAACCCCTTTTCTTTCAGTAAATCAGGAATCCTCTGTGGGATTCTCTTATTCAACTAACACTTACTGAACAACAGAAGGGACAGGCATAGGTTGAAGGTATCAATAATATTAAGCATGCCCTTCTAATAAACTGATTTATTTGAAGATCAGAATGATATAATTATCAAACATGTGGTATAAATTTGACTTAATTTGCTTTAAAATATTACTACATTTTTATTCTGCAGAGACTTTTATTTCAATTTGGTACTGGAGCAACATAGTCATGGTATAAGTAAAACCTCATCATTTTTGACAGCACCCACCCATTTTATCAATAGTATAAAGAGGGAAACTTTATTCCAGCACTTGACTCTCCTGCTCACAATCTCTAATTGATCTAGCAATCAAAAGACTCAGTCACAAGTCTTCTTCTATATTTTGGAAGAAAATATTAAATTTTTTTAAAATAGCAACAAAATTAAACAACACATTGCTCTGTGGCTAAATTTACCATGTGAAAATCAGAATTTTCTTTATTTGGCAAAGAACAATACTTCAGCATGTATTATTAACAATTCTTGTGAATACTTCAATCTGAAGGTCAACAGAAAAAATAAAAAACAGAACATACCTGGATTGTTCTAATGAACAGAGGGCATGGGTATCTTTCATTGTCTTGTCACAATCTCTTATGAAAGATCTTTTTCTTAAAGACTAATCTCCAAAATATACAAGCAGCTCAGGCAGCTCAATATCAGAAAAACAAACAACCCAATCCAAAAATGGGCAGAAGACCTAAATAGACATTTCTCCAAAGAAGATATACAGATTGCCAACAAACATATGAAAGGATGCTCAACATCACTAGTCATTAGAGAAATGAAATTCAAAACTACAATGAGGTATCACCTCCCACCGGTCAGAATGGCCATCATCAAAAAATCTACAAACAATAAATGCTGGAGAGGGTGTGGAGAAAAGGGAACCCTCTTGCACTGTTGGTGGGAATGTAAATTGATACAGCCATTGTGGAGAACAGTATGGAGGTTGCTTAAAAAACTAAAAACAGAACTCCCATATGACCCAGGAACCTCATTACTGGGCATATATCCTGAGAAAACCATAATTCAAAAAGAGACATGTACCACAATGTTCATTGCAGCACTATTTACAATAGTCAGGACATGGATGCAACCTAAGTGTCCATCAACAGATGAATGGATAAAGAAGATGTGGCACATGTATACAAGGGAATATTACTCAGCCATAAAAATGAAATGAAATTGAACTATTTGTAGTGAGGTGGATGGACCTAGAGTCTGTCATACGAGTGAAGTAAGTCAGAAAG
>RJWK010039892.1:0-20198 GCA_004363435.1 Platanista minor | reverse complement strand
GTCCCGTCCCTATCCTCTGTCTCTGTTTTTAGGGTTTTTTTGTTTGCCCTACCCAGGTAAGTGTGGAGTTTCTTGCCTTTTGGGAGGTCTGAGGTCTTCTGCCAGCGTTCAGTAGGTGTTCTGCAGGAGTTGTTCCACGTGTAGATGTATTTCTGGTGTATCTGTGGGGAGGAAGGTAATCTCCGCGTCTTACTCTTCCTCCATCTTGTCTCTGATCTGTCGATTTTCACTATTTTAGAGTTTCAAGATCCTATCATTTTTATTTGAATTTTGCAATCTCTCATTTCAGAGTACTGTGTAGCTAAACAATTAAAGTAATTACAAAATTAAAAATTTAATAAGAAATTGGGGGGAAGGTCACCTATTGAGATCATTGATGGCACACTATGATATTGGGATCCTGGAATTTCAAATTACTTATTAAAATTAGTACTTCTTTGAGAATTGATTGCAATACAATTTGTCTATTTAAATAACTCATATTTATAGATGGTGGAGTACACTTTAAAGATGACTTTTATCACACTGATTAACGTACTTCTTGCCATAACTACCCAGCCCAGAACACACAGGATTTTTAAAATTAATAATGAATGGTGTTTCTCCTTCTGAGTAAGTCTGCTAGAGGGTGCGTTGCAGTGTAGCTGTAGCAGTGACTCTGCTCATGAACTCTCTGAGTACCCCAAGGCTCATCCTTCAGCCTCTTCTCTTCTCCATCTCTACTCACTCCCTTAATGACACTATCCAGACTCGTAGTACTAAATACCAATTCTACACTGAAGATCCTCCAAAGCTGGTCTTCTGCCAAGACCTCTCCTTGACTCACATCAAAACTGCCTTCTTAAACTTCCACTTGGATGCTCAATAATCATCTCAAACTTGGCACATACAGAGCTAAATTCCTGAGCTTTTGTCTAAATGCACTCTTCCTCATCGTGTCCACCTCAGTGAATGACAGTTGAATCCTTACAGATTCTCAAGACCAACACTTTAAGTAGTAATTCTCGGTCCCTCTCTTTCTCTCACACTCCACTTAGAATACATTAAAAAATCCTCTGGTATTTCACCACTTCTCACCATCTATCTACTACCCAGACCAGCAGCATCTCTAGCCTGGATTATTGCAATGACCTTCAAGGGATCTCCTTGATTTCATCCTTGTCCTCCTATGTCCTATAAAAGAACAGCCAGAGTGATCTTGTTATAAAAATGGCAAATTATGGCCATTTTCTTCTCAAAACCCCCAGTGGCTTTCCTCTTACTTATAGCAAGTGCAAATGTCCTTACAATGGCCTCTGAAGCATTAGAAAATGGACCTTCTATCACCTTTTATATCTCAACCACGATAGTGCTTCCAGTAGAATATAATGTGAACCACAGGAAAGTCACAAGCGCAATCTTAAATTTTCTTGTAGCCACATTTTTAAAAAATGAAAAGAAACAGATGAAATTAATTTTAATAATATATTTCATTTGACACAGTGTATCCAAAATACAGTCAACCCTCCGTATCTTCAGGTTCTGTAAATGCAGATTCAACCAACCACAGATGAAAAATATTTAGGGAAGAAAAGTTCCAGAGGTCTCCAAAAAGCAAAACTTAAATTTTCTGTATGCTGGCAACTGTTTACGTAGCACTTACATTGTATTTACAACTATTTACATAGCATTTACATTGTATTCGCTATTATAAGTAATCTAGAGATGACTTAAAGTATATGGGGGGGTGTGGATAGGTCATATGCAAATCCTAGGCCATTTCATATAAGGGACTTGAGCATCCCAGGATTTTGGTATCCTCAGGGGCCCTGGAACCAATCCCCTATGGATACCAAAATGACTGTGTTATCTTTTCAATTAAAAATTACACAGGAGGGCTTCCCTGGTGGCACGGTGGTTGAGAGAGTCTGCCTGCTGATGCAGGGGTCACGGGTTCGTGCCCCGGTCCGGGAAGATCCCACATGCCGCGGAGCGGCTGGGCCCGTGAGCCATGGCCGCTGAGCCTGCACGTCCGGAGCCAGTGTTCCGCAGCGGGAGAGGCCACAACAGTGAGAGGCCCGCGTACTGGAAAAAATAATAATAATAAAATAAAATTACACAGGAGATATTTTATATGCCTCTTTTCATACAACCTCTAAAAATCCACTGTGTAGTTTATGTTTACAATTAATCTCAATTCAGATTAGCTACATTTTAAGTGTCTAATAGTCACATGTGGCCAATGGCTATCCTGTTAGAAAGTGCAGTTCTACAACATTTTCTTCTCATTCACTGTGCTTCCAGGTCACTTTGCATGCTCACGTGCCTAAGGTATTTGTTTCGATCACTCCCCTTATTATATAGCCTCAGTGACTTTCATTTCAAGAGAAAAAGTCCTGCATGTCTGAAGAAGGGCAAGGTTTGGGCAGGGTGGTCACAGTGGATAGTGGAAAGGGCTTACAGGCAAGTTTTCCAAGAACAGCTCAGGGGCCAAAAGCCTGATTATCCCCTTAGACTGAATGGAGACAGGTGACGGTAAAAGTACAGTGAGAATAAGCTCTGTTATGGCAAAGAAGTCTCGACACAGCCATAAGAAGAATTGGGGGGAGATTCTAGAGTATTGTCAACATTGTTTATGGTTCATGCTGTCAGGGATGCCACTTAATTAAAAACCACTTGAGTACTTCTATTTGGGTTTTTTTTAACTTTTTATTGGAGTATAGTTGCTTCACAATGTTGTGTTAGTTTCCACTGTACAGCAAGGTGAGTCAGCTATATGTATAGCTATATCCCCTCTTTTTTGGATTTCCTTCCCATTTAGGTCACCACAGAGCACTGAGTAGAGTTCCCTGTGCTATACAGTAGGCTCTCATTAGCTATTTATTTTATACATAGTATCAATAGTGTATATACGTCAATCCTAATCTCCCAATTCATCCCATCACCACCCCTTTTCCCCCTTGATATCCATACGTTTGTTCTCTATGTGTGCGTCTCTATTTCCGCTTTGTAAGTAAGATAGTCTATATCAGTGTTTTCAGATTCCACATATATGCGTTAATATATGATATTTGTTTTCTCTTTCTGACTTACTTCACACTGTATGACAGTCTTGTAGAGATGTGGACGGACCCAGAGCCCTTCTGTTTTGGTGCAAGGAAAATAGGGAGCTTGGAAGAACTGTCTGTGACAGGCCTTGGGTGGAATGGAACATTTAAGAAATGGAGCCAGAGAAAACTGTGGAAAAGATAGGGAAGCAAACAGATTCTTGAGTGAAAAGGAAGCCTGGAGGGCCAAGAAAACAGAAATCTGAGTAAAGAACAGAAAAGCAACCTGATCTGGGTTGGAAGTGGGGAGTAGAAAAGAAGAACATTGTATGAGATGTCATGTCAGGTCCGTGGAGAGCTTCATGGAGGAGATGTATTAAAATGAACTGATCTGTGAGAATAACTGAGTTGTTTAAGAGCTTAAAACTAAATAACAGAAGGGGGAAAAAAACAACCTTTATTGGATATCTTCTCTGTGATAGGTACGCTAGCACAGAATATTCCCTTTTATCTTCACAATAGCACAACAAAGCAGGTGGTATTCATGTTATTTTCCAGATGAGGAACCAATCTCAGAAAGACTGAACACCTTGCCCAGTGTCTTAGTCCATTGGGGCTGCAATAACAGAATACCATAGACTGGGTGGCTTATAAACAACAGAAACTTATTTCTCACAGTTCCAGAGGTTGGGAAGTCCAAGATCAAGGTGCCAGCAGATTTGGTATCTGCTGAAGTCCTTCTTCCTTGTTCACAGATTGCCATCTCTTAGCTGGGTCTTTACATGAAAGAAGAGGTGTAAGAGCTCCCTGAGGTTTCATTTATAAGAACGCTAATCTAGTTCATGAGGGCACCGCTCTCATGACCTAATCACTTCCCAAAGGCCCACCTCCAAATACCATCACGCTGGGGATTAATTTTCAACACATGAATTTTGAAGGGACACAAACATTCAGTCTCTAGCACCCAGGATCACATAGCAATTAAGTGATGAACCCAGAAAAAAAATAAGGTGTGCATCTAACCCTTGATCTTGTATTTATGCTATGGCTATCCCCCTCACTCCCTGTCCTTGTGAGAATCATTTACTTTTCCAGATGAATACCCACACTGGAAGTGTTTCCTCATCTCTAAAGCCTTGTTTGTTCACCTTTTTTTATACTCATTACTATGTTTGAGGTAGGCAATCAATAAAGATTTAGCGAATAAGTGAGAAAAAAAACCTTGTGCACAGGTATATGTACATTCATTCTACATCTTCTTTGTCCAAACTGCAAAATATGATGGTAAGAGCCTGTAAGTATAAACAATATTCATAACCACAAAAAGTATAGCAATTCAGGAATTGTGACCTCTTAAAGACAGTGTCCTCTCGAAGGGCACTGTGTGCTAATCAGCAAAGTGAAATCTGTGGATTCTGAGCAAATTGAACATTTGCATAAAAAATGTTTCTAATTTTGTATTATTAAGATTTTATAAGATATGTAATGATTCTTTGGTGTACTTTGTTAAATGCTCATTATAAAATCTGCAAAAAAAGTTTAAAATAAATCTCAGATGTCAACACAATCTCCTGGGAAATTCTTCACTAGACCAAATGATGCCATCTATGACTGCATTATCTATGAAACTGAGAATGGGTAATGAAGCCCATCTATTGTGATAGAACCTGAACTGTGCTGAAAGACTTTTTCTCTCTTCCCAGCCAAGGACCATATCCACCCATGCCTGCAGAGAGAGCCTGGCTTTTATAGTTAAGGGCAACAGTGAGAAGGGCCAGTGTAGTCTGGGCCAGAAGATTTCAAATTTAAAACAATCCTTGGGTTGTATGGACAACCTTCATGGGTCCACATCATCTGCAGGAGGGCAGGGATCTTCGTTCATACTGTTCACTCTTATTTCGCAGGACAGTAGCTGGTACACAAGACCTCAAAATATATATAAACATAAATGTGCATAGGTAAATACTTACATCTACACTAATATGTATGCATATGTATGCTAATATCATTGAAATAAATATTAAAATTTTGTTTATGTCACCAAAAGTCATCCCTCTAACTGAGCTGTATGTGTGTCATTCTTTGGGAAACATTAAACAGTATGATTTCTAACACCATTTTCAGGTCCTATATTCAGTGACTTGTTGATTCTGTTACTTTCAGCATCCTACTATGGTTTCAGATGTCTCTAAATAGCATTCCAGTTATTTGTGTTTTCATCGATAATTATTTTCTCAACAAGGATTTTTTTTAATCCCTATGTAGTTTTTAAAGAAAAAAACCCAGCCTTTGAAATGTAATTTTTCTTTCCCTGTCTGAAAAATTCTGTAATGTGTCCTTAGAAACAAGTAAAGATGCAAATATGTCATTTGCATTATGAAGGCAGAATGATTCAACCATAGCAGAAAGAATATTAGTTTTAGTTCGCTACTAACCCTCTGAGTGAATCTGGGAAAAGATTTTTGTTGGTGGTGGTACGTTTGTTTGTTTGCTTTCCTGGTCCTTGGTTGCTCATAAGTACATTTAGAGAATTGGTTCTTGGGTGAACCCTAGCATTTTTTTTTCAAACTCTGAGTTTGCAGGATCCTAGGAATCTTATTCTAACCAAATGCATGTTGCCAGATGTCTTTAAAAAGCACAGCCAGAGATTGACAATGGATCTGACTGCAAGGAACACTGGCAGAGTATGGCAGGCTCCACCTCTTCCTTGATGTGTGAATGCACCTATACAATTAAGAGTAAACCTTGACGAATACACTGTGTGATTAAGAGTGCAGGCGGGTAAGTCCTGCTCCGATCACATGATAGCTATGTGGTCTAAAAGTCACTTTATCTCTTTAGTCAATCATAGAACAGATAAATAAGACCTACTCTCATAATATTGAGAGCAATGTAAAGCATCTGCAACCATCCCCTGAACATTGCAGAGCCCAACTGATAGCTTTTACCAGTTTCCTTATCAGAGAACATCTAAAGTCAAAGGATAGAACAGAATCTGCAGGGAATCCACATCACAGGAATAGAGACTCACCCAAAGGAGAGAACTGGTCCAAGTTATTCAAATGGCTATGTACGTCCTCTTCAGACTAAATTGTTGCTGAAATTTGCTTAGAGTTACATTATCGTTCACAAGATCTGAAGCCCAAGTTAGTTGTTTTTATGCCAGTTCAGGTGGTTGATAAATGGAGGACTTTGAATCCAATAGATTCACAGATAATTCCATTGGTCTTCAACATCCATGTTGTCTTCTCTGCACAGGAAAGTGTTTGGGGACAAAGGGTACACTTGGTTCCACATTAAGAAAACTATCCATATTCTAGCTTATTTCCTAAATAAAGAGCATGGTTTCTTTGGTATAGTCATGGTCTCAAATGCAAATCCTTTGTTTCAGAGGTTGAATGGGCTGTTTCCCTACTGTCGGGTTACATGCCATGAATCTCTAAGCATATCGACAATTTCATTATACGGAGTGCAGTAATCCATATCAACAGCTCATCCCTGATTTGAATTATGTAATGCAGTATTTTAAAAGCCAGATATAAGCAAACTTATCTGCTTCTAGTTCTTCAGGGATTGGACTAGGTCCAAAATTAAGCAAGATGCAGAGCAGTGTCTTAAATTTAAACACTTCCTAAAATTGTCTTTTCAACAAAATGAGGCGACCTAAAAGATTAAAATCCCTCTCCTTTTCTTCCTAAAAAAAAGAAAAAGAAAACAAAAACACATAACCGCATTCTAATTTAAAACTAATTGAGTGCTCTTGTATTCGTAAAATGTTCCACTTTCCTTTAGGGACAATAATTTTATGTTACACAAGCTGTCTAATCATTTAAACACAAGGCTGCTTCAAGCCATATACCTTTGTTGCAAAGCAAATGAGAAAGTACAATCCTATCTTTGTTTCCTAAGTGCATCTCAGTTATGTACTTATAAAAGCAACAATCAAATACTCAGGCTGAAAAAAGATACCTTCTTGACTGGAGCAAGTCTAAAGGCAACATAGTTAGGCCGGTTTGTTTGTTAGTTAGTTAGTTAGTTAGTTAGTTAGTTAGTTAGTTAGTTATTGTCTATAATTTTTAAAGCAATAGTCCTCTTGATCTATATCCAAATACTGGTAAAAACAGAAACAAAAAAATAGACAAACAACAACAACAAAATCCATGGCACTCATGATTACAGAACAGATAAACATGGTTAGGGAAGTAGAAAAGTGAATGGTTGAACACACTGGCTTTGGAATCTGGGAGACCCATGTTTGATCTCAGGTGAGTAATCTTTGAGTCTCTCTATCTATAAAAACAGGGGTAATAACAATATTTCTCAAAAGGCTGGAGTGAGGATTCATGAGATAATACTTATAAGTACTTTGAACTATTCAGACAAAGTAATCAATAGAAAGTCAATACAGGGCTTCCCTGGTGGTGCAGTGGTTGAGAGTCCGCCTGCCGATGCAGGGGACATGGGTTTGTGCCCCGATCCGGGAAGATCCCACATGTCGCGGAGCGGCTGGGCCTGTAAGCCATGGCCACTGAAGCTGTGCATCCGGAGCCTGTGCTCCGCAACGGGAGAGGCCACAGCAGTGAGAGGCCCGCGTACTGAAAAAAAAAAAAAAAAAAAAGAAAGTCAATACAATCATCATCGGTGTGATCAGGAAATAATTTTGCAAGCATGAAATATACTACATGTAATCTTCTCCTGCTCTCCTTTTTCCTCTCTTGTCAAAGGTGTAAAAGGAGAAGGAGAAGGAATGTTCCAGGTCCTCACATAGATTATCTCAACTATTCACCATAATATCCATCTGGGGTAAGAAGTATTATGTCCATTTAGTGATAAGGAAACTGAGGCTCAGAGAGAGAAAATGAGAGTAAGAATTCTGCTGAAAGTCATCTGACCATAAAGAGGTGGAGACAGCCTGAAACCAGGTCTCCAACTGCCCAGCCCATACTTATGACAAAAAGTTCATGTGCACACACAAACACACACACACATACACACACATCATTTTCTTAGACAATTTGGGGATTTGTTTGGGGATTACACAACTCAAGCATAGTAAACCTCCAGACAGTCTTGTGAGATTGTATCCTTATCCCTATTTCATAAATGAAGAAATTAAAGGTCAGAGCATAAGTAATGTGAACAGTCAAAAGCTAGTAAGTGGTGGATCTGGAATTAAAACAGGCTTTGCTGATGCCAAAGTCCATATTATTTCTCTACTGGGGCAGCTTCTGGTGAAAAGCATAGGTTTTTTTTTTAATAGAAATCCTTCATTAAAATGCAAAAAACCTTCACTTTTTAGTCTCAAGTTATATAAGATCTTACCTTCTCTTTGAAAATGAGCTGCCTCGTGGTGAAATTTTTCTTGCTGAATAAAAGTGATGAGAACTGGCTCTCTTTGAGCTGGGTGAAAAGGATGAATATGGGCATCCTGCTGGCTTATTTCTCCTGTATTAAGGCATCCAACAAAGGGGAAAGGTCCTATTTGATTTTCGCAGAATGTGGAATCCATGCTGCTCATTTGTAAGTTTCCTTCCTGTAGCAGCTCTCTTCCATGCAGCGAGGTCATGGTGTCGGCCGCTCCAAATGCTCACGGACCTTCAAGGTGAACTTTAATATACCACATTTCAACTAGGGAATTTCAAATGAAGCCTGCTCTTGGCTTTGTGTTTCCAAGCAGCTCACAGATCTTTGCCTGAAAGCACTGGGTATAGCAATGAGCTCACAATGGTATCTCAATAAATGCCGGCAGAACCAAAGAGTAAGCCAGGAGCTTCTTTGGTTGACATTCTAACAGAGTGAGAAATACTGCCTAAAAGTCTACCCCTTGGAACACCTTCAATGAACCATGGCTAGGATTCTATTGCCTGAAAAAAAGTGCAATCACAAATATCAATTATCATCAGCTCTTGAACTGGCATCTTGGTGGCCAAGTCGGTTAGACCAAAGCCATCTTACAGAGATTTCCATAACTCACAGATTTTTGTAAAACAGGATTTTTGAGAGGCTAAACTGAGATGAAACTACACAGATTAGCATAAACCCATAAAACTCTTATTTTTATCAGAATAAGCGATCCATTAGGAGTACAAAAAGGAAAAAAGCCAAAATGAGCTAAATATCCAAACATGAATTGTCTTTCGAAAGTTCTAGTCTCAATATATAGCTCCTACTCCTTTGCAAATATAAAGATTTTAACACTGAAAATTATCATTTTGATTTTTTAAAGGCTGTGCCTAAAGGCCTTAACTAAAAAGCATTATCTTGCTTCTAAAATTAAAGTTTGTCATAGGAAACAAAGCCAATTATACACAGTATGCTGAAAAGTATGTCTTAACCACAAACCAGTTGTTTAAATGGAAGGAATAAAAGTCTTCAAATTTCCAATTCCAAATTCCTATTAGAATTCCTAGCAGTTCTGGTTACTTCTTCCCAAAATACCACAAAAACTGCTTGTTTAAATATATGCACAGACACATACCACATCTAGGTATACTGAGAGAGCACAGATGTTCTGAAATCTATAAGTAAGAAGCCCAGTGGTACAGAAGAATATTTAAATTTATAGAAAAGCAAATGGTACTTCTGAAGCACCACCTTTCAATCTAAATGACCGTGATTTGGGTTTAACAGCCTCTGGCTCAGTTTACATAGTAGGTCACTGCCCTAGTTCTGGTGCTTATTACCAGAGTAGCCCCTGGTCTCTCTTTCCTCCAGATGGTCCACCAGCCTGCTGCAAGAGATGAAGTTCCTAAGATGTGATTTGCTAATAGGCAAGTTGATTATGGTGGTCCTCACCTCAAAAGATTTCCATGAGTCTTTCTTATTGGCAGAAGTATGAAGTATGTCCCATCTCTATTTTGTGGCACTTGTGGACCTTGAAAAGACTAATAACAGTGTATCTCGGTCTCCTTCAAGCCATACATTGCCTAGAAAACAAGGCAGTGTGCCCTGATGAGCAGTTGTGTTGTGTCAATCCCAGAGATACCTCCAGTGGTCCCCATTGCTGTCCTGGGGACATAGATTGTGATTATTTTGTTGAATATGGGAGCCAAAGCTTACAGTCTGTGGCTGGAAGTATTCCATCTGTATTACATTAATTTATAGGAATCATCTATGGAGCTGTTAAAAATATGGGTTCCCAAGTTCTGACTCCTCTCTCAAAAGTTCTGACTTGTGAAGTCTTGGATGAGAGCCAGGAACCTGCATTTTGGAGAGTCCCCAGTCATTCCAATTCAACCCAGCAGTAAATCCACATTTGGAATCATTCATCATTTATTCTCTTCATTTTACAGATATAAACATTGAAACCCAGAGTAGTAAAGTGATTTGCCGGTGAGCATGCAGGAAATTGCTGTAAACCAGAACTGGAACCCAGGCCTCCCAACTTCTAGCCTCTCCCCTTCCTGTGAGGCTGCTTACATTAGAGCAATAGGGGTTCTCAGGCAGCATCTCAGTGTAGCTTCCTATAGCTCTTCATTGATTCCACAAGGAATCTGTCACTGTAAATCCACATTTTTATGAGGAGAAAATTTCACAGAAAAGCCTAACACAGGTCAATGCAAGAAAGTCATTTCACAAAAGGCATTTTTCTTCTGGCTTATCTAATTCATCAATGTGCTCTACCTCATTTACACTGTTTGTAGAGTGGGAATAGAACAAGCTCTAACTGAATGGTCTGTTAGCATTATCTAGCATGGACCAAGATAAGAAATTCACTCTCACCACTCCAACTACTCTATGATAGATTTCCTGTAAATAACAATAGATGTCTGCATTTCTGTTATAGCATTAGCATCAAAAACAAAATGGAAAACTCAGATCGTCAGTTCATAATTTAGCATCCTCCTGAGAAAATTTTATACATGTCCTATAAATGCCTCACAAGTTGACATTTATGTTTTGGGCCAGCTGAGATACATTTACTCTTAACTTGAGCTGAAATGTATACTTAGAAATGAATTTGATCCACCTGGTATGAGATTCTTTGGCTAAACTTCCTGAAAAAAAAAAAAAACTTGACATCTTTGATAGATTCATTAATTCATTCTGGATGAAACTACATAGTTTTATTTGCTCAAACAGAAACTTCTTAAATACTCCTCTGCTTGACTTAACTAATTTTATGTAGTTCCATTTACTTCCATGAAATAGTTTAAGTACCAGGGGAATTGGATTCATGGTCTATTTCACAATAAGAAAATGTGCTTAGTATGGGAAAAAGTCTTTAAAGACATTTCCAACACTGGATTATAAAATTATTGCTTTTCTCACAAATAGGTCAACTTATTCTAGTAAGACTTAATTATTCATTCATCCATCCAACAAGTATATATTGAGCCCTCACTATGGGCTAGAAACTGCTGGACACTGGGATATAACAATGAGGAAAAACACATTTCCCTTGCTCACTTCCAAGGGGATGTAAACATTAATCATATAATCACACAGAAGTCCATCATACTAGGGGAGTGCAGATTGGATTGGGGTCAGTGAAGCCAGAGAAAGCTTCCAAGAGGCACCAAAAACCCAGTTGAGACTAGAGGGGTAAGTAGTTTCTAACTAAGAAGAGAAGGGAGAACATGTGCATGCATGACAGTAGGAACGTCATGGCCAAAGAACATACAGTTTAATTCTAAAAAAACTAAGAGCCCCTGTCTATGCGTAAGGTTTTTTCGAAGCCAGACTTGAGACTTACACCAACTATCTAGGTCCTTGATCATGTGGTAGTTGTGGTTTATTGAACAAAGTACTTGATGAGAAGAAGAAGACCTGGGGAAGTTGCTCTAATCTCCGTGGTTCTGAGCCTTCACATCTGCAAACTGATGTTAACAAAGCCTACTCCCTAGGGTCATGGGAGGATTAAACAAGATCAGGTGTGTACAGAGATTTATAAACTGAGAAGCAATATACAAAAGTAGAGGATTACAGGGGCTTCCCTGGTGGCACAGTGGTTGGGAGTCCGCCTGCCGATGCAA
Source organism: Platanista minor (assembly GCA_004363435.1). Classification (NCBI taxonomy): domain Eukaryota; kingdom Metazoa; phylum Chordata; class Mammalia; order Artiodactyla; family Platanistidae; genus Platanista; species Platanista minor. The sequence continues at coordinate 8,197 of RJWK010039892.1, read as the reverse complement.
GGGACACGGGTTCGTGCCCCGGTCCGGGAGGATCCCACATGCCGCGGAGCAGCTAGGCCCATGAGCCATGGCTGCTGAGCCTGCGCGTCCGGAGCCTGTGCTCAGCAATGGGAGAGGCCACAACAGTGAGAGGTCCGCGTACCGCAAAAAAAAAAAAAAAAAAAGTAGAGGATTACAAAAGATTACAGTGACTAATTCTTCAAGTATATAAACTACTCTCTGGTAAAAATAAAATTGGGTATCATTAAGGTAACTCTGTAGTCTGTTTACATAGCAAGCATATTGTTTTCTCATGGTGCCATAGCAACTAGGATAACAGTTCTCTGAACCTTAATCTAAAGTCTGTTGAGGACTTACATGAGTGATGAGCCTTACTCAAAATGAGCCTCATCAAAAACCTCTCTTCAGCACCAAGTGGCTGTGTAACATCTGCCTGGCCCTAACAGCTCACCATCCAAAAATCAGAGAGCTCTGAGAACACAGGTTTTGCCTAAAACCACCAGGGGTAACCACAAAAATTTCTTGAAGCTTCTCATCAATAAGTCTTTGGACTGACTGGAAAAGTTCTGTTGTTATCCTCATGCAGAATCTCTTCATTCCAGGGTCTTACCCAGGCCACTGTAGGACCCTGGGGAAAATATATTGCACAAGAATGTTTTAACAAATTTATAGTGTGGTTATACAATTAACATCAAGGAAATTCTTGATTAATTAATCTAATTAGGGATTGAAAATTTCAAGAAGAGTAGTAGATGGAAGGTGGAAGAAGGAAGTATTGATATGTCCCAAGAACAGCATGGCTGTTGAAAACAACAAGCTTGAGGGTTTTCAGGGAAAGGGAGATGGCCACTATGATCAGGAATTCAATAAAGGGAAATTGGGCTTCCCTGGTGGCACAGAGGCTAAGAATCCGCCTTCAATGCAGGGGACGTGGGTTGGAGCCCCGGTCCGGGAAGATCGCACATGCCGCAGAGCGACTAGGCCCATGTGCCACAACTACTGAGCCTGCGTTCTAAAACCCACAAGCCACAAGTACTGAGCCTGCGTACCTAAAGCCCGTGCTCTGCAACAAGAGAAGCCACGACAATGAGAAGTCCGCTCACTGCAACAAAGAGCAGCCCCCGCTCGCCACAACTAGAGAAAGCCTGCGCTCAGCAGTGAAGACCCAATGCAGCCAAAAATAAAAACAAATAAATGAAAATTTTAAAAAATAAAGGAAAATTGCCAAATCACTGCTGCAGTTATAGTAGCTCGATCCAGACAAGGTGAACAGATCATTTGGTGAAAACAGATGCTTAAATTGGTACAGAGAGTTAGAAATGCTTCTTGGTGGAAAGAATGCATTTCTGGCCTTGTTTATTTTCTCTAGGAGCCACATTACTGCACTTAGAAAGTGTTTTCTTTTAGGAATCAGAGTAACGAAGCTTAACTTCTACAAAAGTTTCAGTCACAAGAGGAGTAGCACTGCCCCCTGTCTTACCAGACACCTATGTCCCCAGGGGGAACCAGCCATTGATTAGACAGAGCAGCACTCCTGCTGGGACGGTCACTCTATGCTGTCCCAGAGGCAGTCAGAACAGTGTACTGATCCATGATCATTGCTAAACCATCCAAAGAAGTGTGGTAGGTGTCTCTTCTCGGTGGGAATGAATGGAAGAAAGAATCATGGGGTTACCTTTTCTTAGCACAAACTTAAGCTGCATAATCAGGCACAGTTGCATCTCAACCTGATTTTTAAAGCAGTGGTGATTCCAAGACAAAACCAATGCCATGTCTTTCAGTCCCAGGTTGAAGAACATCCAGATTCTTATTAATTCAGTTTTTCCATCATACATGGCCTACTACAAGTGTGTGTGTGTGTGTGTACATATGCAAACCTTATTTTCAGGCTTCACCATCTTTGTTGGAGAGCCACTGTTTCCAAGTATCTGTGATATGGTTTCTCATTGTAGCACAGGTCAATCTCCCAGTTATTCTTCAGCAAATTCTAGAATGTCTTAAGTATAGCACCAATATAATGAAGCTAGAACTCTTCATTTCATGGGAAAATTTGGCTATTTCAAAGAATAGGACATTTTTTCATTTCTGTGAGCAGAGAAGTTTTGAGTGGCACTTCCTGATCCTGTATTTGCTATTAACACCATATTACCTATCCCACTGCTATTCACCTCTGGTGTTTGCTTTCCCAGAAAAAAACTCTGAAGCCCTCTCCCAGTTAGTCAGCCTAGAAAATTTGAAGTACTCCTTATTTATGCATTTTTCTCAGTCCTTATTTCCAATTATTTACGATGTCTATCAATTATATATTCAAAGTGGCTCCCCTATCCATTCCTTTCTTCCAATTACTATGTCCAATGTCTTAGTATGGACTCCTTCGATCTCTTTCTGAACTCTTGCAATGGCTTTTTAACAGGATGCCTACCTCTGATCTCACTTTGCCAACCCATCCTTTACACTTTCCCCGGATTTATCTTTGTAAAGCAGCATTTTGATCATGTTACTACTTTTAAAACTGTTTGACAAGTCCAAATGTCCTTGACCATGGTATAAAGACAAAAATCCTTCAAGGCTTTCATTAATCTGACCCCAGTTCAGCTTTGTAATACAGTTCCTCTTCCATACATCTTAGAGAACAACAGAGAAGGTTATTTGCCATTTTCCATGTATCCCACTTCTTTTTTTCACGCTTCTGGATTTTGTCACCTGTTCCTTTAGCCTAGAATATCATTGTAAACCCATCACTGTTCTCCATTACTGCCATGAAAACTACATTCTCATCCTTCAAATTTCAACTCAAATGGCAACAACTCTGTGAAACTTTTCCTATTATTCTTAGTTGTAATTAATTGCTTCTTCATCTGATTCTGTTTTCCTTGTAGATCTATTTTGCACTCATTTCATTATACTTTGTCGTTTGAACAGGTTCTCAATTATATTAAGAGCTATGTGATGATCCAGGGTGTCTTCCTCATATTTTTGTGTTCTCTAAGAAGTATCTAGATAATAGTAGATACTTAATTAGTTCTGAAGAATTAAGAAAATAGGGAAGAAAATCTACCAATTTGATATGTCACTTTAGTAAGACAAATAATAAAACAATAAGATAATCCAAGAGATTTTCCAAAAGATGTTGAAATTCTTAATTTTAAAAACTTTTAGAAATTAAGAATAAAAGAATGTTTTCACATCTTAAAAGATTCTGTCTTAAATAGGCAGCTAAGAGTATTCTTAATTTTAAAGAATCAACAGTTAAAATGATAGTTCTGGTTCAATGTGGTTTATCATCTTACTTCCTGAGACCACACTGAAATGAAAATAATTTTTACTATAAAATTCAAGCTCACAAAGAGGTTTTCCTTGAAATTTATTAATTTCTAGAGTAATGAAAGCATGGAGATGGAGAAATGGCATCTATGAAGCAAGGAAAGGGACTGAAAGATGAAAATACTTTAATAGAAAGATGCAGTGAGGTGTCATTCTACCCTTCAGAATCTCAGAAAGATTTGAGACTCAGAAACATTAGGTGCAATGTAGGGAAGGAACAAGGCCTGAGACTGACAACGAGGGAGTAACTGAAAGCTTGTACACTTAATTTCACACATACCCTGGGTGCAAAACTCCTGGAAGTCTGCCTAATGCCTCTAAATAAAATGATCAAAAAAGATCTGAAAGCCAGAGAAATCGAAAGGTCCTGACATTTCTGACATTTGAGGACCTCACAGTGTCATGAAAATTTCCCATCCCAATCACTGTACAATAAAGTACACCTGTCACAAAGCCCCACCCATATACAGAGAGTTGCCAAGGAGCTTTATATCATCACAGACCTAAAAATTAGAGAACTAAGGATCAGCTGACAATGAGAAAATATATAAAATGGAAAACTGGCCAGGATAAACAAAGAGAAAAATTGCAGCTAAAGGAAACCAAGATAATTTAGGAGAAAAGAATTTATAGCCCCTTATTCTTTAAAATCAGACCAAGATGCCTTCCCTCATTAATATTACTAAAATTTTGGGTTTTTTTTAGAATCCAGCCAATGCAATAAGAAATGGGAATAATGCATCCATTGAAAGGATAAGTGAAGAGTAAAATTATTTACAGATTACAATACTTATAAACATAAAAGATTTAACAAAAAAAATTTTTTAACTATAACAGAAGTATTAAGGTGCAGATACAAAATAAACATACGTATCAAGAGCATTCACTAAGCACTTCCACGTGCCAAGCATTCTGTTACAAGTTATATATATATATATATATATATTACTTATGCCAGAATGTTCTATTGAAAAAACACAATATGAGAAAGAAATCTTAACTTATATTAGCAAACAAAAATATAAAATAATAAGGAATAAACTTTAAAAATATTCACAATATTTGATGCAAACTAATAAGATTTGACTGTGGTGGTTCATTTTGTATGTCAGCTTGGAAGGTGTTTTGGGGTGAGAGTAACATTTAAATTGGTAAACTTTGAATAGAAGATTGTCCTTCATCATGTAGATGGGCCGCATCCAATCAGTTGAAGACTTGAATAGCACAAAAAGATCAGCCTCCTTAAGCAAGAGAGAATTCTTCAGACTTTATCTGCACCATTGGCTCTCCTTGGTATCTAGACTGCTGGCTTTCAGACTGGAACTGGAATATGGGCTCTTCCTGGATCTCCGACACGCCAGCCCACACTGCATATTTAGACTTTCCAGTCTCCAAAATCTTGTATGCCAATTCCTTATAATAAACCTCTTTCGACATATATACACATTCTGTTGGTTCTGTTTCTATGAAGAACTCTGAATAAAACACTTGAGTAAAACCCTTCAGTAAATAGAGATAAATACCTATGTTTAACAGAATGTAAAGATGAAATTTTACGAGTGATCACTCTTTCTAATGCAATGGGCTTCACTTAGTTCTCACTAATACCTTGATGTGATGGTTCTGAAAGCAAAATTATTCTAAATGCACGTTTTACAAATTCATAGGTAAGAACGGTTTAGAGTCATTTGAAAAAAGATTAAGATTGTGAATGCCTTACCAGATATAAAAGCTGACTATAAAACTACTGTAATGGAAAACATATACTTTTGGTGCACCATTAGAATGATGGAGAAATGGAGGAGAATAAACTTTCCATGTGGACAAAAATCTTCATTTGTTTTGTTGACATAGTACACATTCCAAGTTTTTGTTTTGCTTTTATCATAAGACTAGATAGCATGGAAACCAAATATGGCATCTATGAGATGTTAACTTATGGGGAAGGAATAAAAGGATTAATCTACTCAACAAATTATCTTGACAAAGTAAACCAAGCATTTTGTGTGTGTGGGTGTTGCTTTGTTTTTTATCAAGTTAGACATACATCTCAGAACGGACATCAAAAAAGTTCTAATGGACTGGAAACACTCCACCAGTACTCCTGATAAGCTCAGGTGGTACAAAAATATAGGACGGGGTGTAAACGGTCTACTACACCATTCCAATAGAAAAAAGAATCAATATACTCAACAAACTCATGCCAAGATCTCTTATGAAACAGCTTGAAAATCATTACTACCCTACTAGACAAACAAAAACACACACAGAAAAGAAATTATTGAACTCTGGCCAAAATTGTAGTTCAGATAAATATATTTATATCTGATAGACAACAGCAAGCAAGGGGAGAAAGGGGAGAAGATGAAATACAGATGGAATGCAGTGGGTGGGGATATACTGAGACTGCCCTCTTCATCAGTGAGGAAGAAGCCTGGGATGAGGGCCAGAGTAGCACTGGAGCCTGAGACTTGTAAGGAGGGGTTGCTCCAGGTCTAGGTGCAACTATCCCGAGGCTAGACCAGGGGCTGTGGATTTAACTGCGTTATCAGGAATACAAATAAATTAACATCAGGTGTCTCCAGCCTGATGTTTCCAGCCTAATCAAACCGCATGACTAGATAAAGAAAGCTGATTTCCCTAATAGCAAGAGAAAATCTTAAGTATATGAAATTCAGAATCAAGGGGAATGGGTGAGTAGCTCCAAGTAGCCACAGTGGAGAGACAAGATGCCCCAAGAGGGTCTTGGGTTATGGGTCTCCTGGGTAGGTCTGCTTTGTATGGGTGGCCCTGAAGGAGTGAAGGCAAGTTTGTGCCTGGTGTGAGGTGAGTCAGTGTTGCTGCAAGGAGGGGGAAGGCAGGAGTAGGAGCCTGCAGCTAGCTAAGAAAGAAGCCCAGTGGCCCTCCTCTATAAATTACAAGGAGGAAATGGAAGAGGAAAGATCCAGCCCTGCCATTCGAAGATCAAGGACTTCTCATCCCTTTCACTCATTGGCAAAATTAGTGACTCCTTAATTAGGCTCTAGAAAACTTTTGGGCCCAGAGAGCCTTTGAGTTAAAATAAAGAAAAGTAATGAATCAAGGAATGAAAGGGAAGATAAAGCAGGCACCTCTTAGAAGATTTTCCACAGGCAGAATAAGGGAAGAGCAAGAATGATTAACAAGCTCTGTTTTGTGGTTTTACTTTCCTCAATGAATTTAAGATTTCACTTAGTCACACATATCATTTTCTTGAATGAGGTTAGTAGATTTATGCAGTGGGTCCTCATGTACCTGTTACCAACCTCAGAGTTGCAGCTCTAAACAGCTTGGTAGACTCCTCCCTTTCAGAGCACAGTAATAAAGAAACAGTAGTTATTGTAGAGCCCTTCAGCAGAACTAATAATCATGTAAGAGCTGGCATTTGGGGGGTAATGTCCAGAATGGTGCTGACCCTAGAAGAGATATTTTCCCAGTTTCATCCCAGATGTTTGTCATGATCCTTTCTGCCTGAGCTTTTATGCAAACACAAAGGAAAAAATGAAATGTAGAGGGATGTCTTCCACAGTTTAAAAATCAACATTTTCTCTTCACAGTAATAATGGAAAACAAGCCATCTTGAGAGAACATTCAAGATGATCTATCTGCTGTTTTGTTATTTGGTTTGTTTTTGTCTGTCTTTTACGATTTCTCCACAGTCCATGTTAAAAGCAAATCCAAACTTGAAAGCTAGCAAACTAATTTACTTCAATAGATTTCCTTTTTATAATAACAATGAATATTGATGAAATCTATCAAGAATTACTCACCACTTCCTCCTATTACATATCAATTGAATATGCTCTCTTCAAGTTCTGTTGACAATTTATGTCCATTTAGTTTAATGGAGATGTACTGAAATATGATAGTATTTTTTTTTTAGTTTTCCCATTGTTTTTCTCTTGGCTAACACAAGAAAATTTTCAACTCCATGTCTTCAAGTCTATTTCTATACATGCTCGAAAAGATGGATCACTCTAAAGCTAGCAAGAATGGTTTGTAAATAGCATCTTAAGGAATCAGTCTGGATTGTGTGATCTGTCTGGCAGGGCAGAAAGAGCTTTATCAAGATGAAGGGCTGTAGAAACCACACTGCTCTGCCCTGCTGTTCAAAGATGTGTTTATTAAGCACAAATTCATGGTCTTATGGAATATACGGCTAGACCAGACCTTAGAGACTCTCTGCCCTGCATTTTACAGATGATGGGCCCATGACCTAGAAAGGGAAGGTGATTTTTCCAGAAGCCATGGTGAAATTAGCAAAAAACCCATAACAAAAATCCCTGTCTTGGGGAGAAGTTATTTGTAGAAAATATAACTGGCAAAAGATTTCCATCTGGAACATGTAAATAACTCTAGGATATCAATAAGAAAATAAAACAAGCTCATTAAAAATGGGTACAATTGGGATGGGAGACAAGATGGCGGAAGAGTAAGACGCGGAGATTACCTTCTTCCCCACAGATACACCAGAAATACAGCTACACGTGGAACAACTCCTGCAGAACACCTACTGAACGCTGGCAGAAGACCTCAGACCTCCCAAAAGGCAAGAAACTCCACACTTACCGGGGTAGGGCAAACAAAAAAACCCTAAAAACAGAGACAAAGGATAGGGACGGGACCGGCACCAGTGGGAGGGAGCTGTGAAGCAGGAAGGTTTCCACACACTGAGAAGCCTCTTCGCGGGCGGAGACTGTGGGTGGCGGAGGGGAAAAGCTTCGGAGTCGCGGGGGAGAACGCAGCAACTGGGGCGCGGAGGGCAAAGCGGGGAGATCCCCGCACGGAGAATCGGCGCCGACCGGCACTCAGCAGCCCGAGAGGCTTGTCTGCTCCCCCGCCGGGGCGGGCGGGG